>PVIR01036090.1:0-16042 GCA_004026965.1 Petromus typicus
GCAAAGAGATAAATGTGAGATGAAGCAAGTCTAGGTAACTGTTAAGTTTGACTCTAGGTGATGTGTAAAGAAGTGTAAAGAGTAAAACGTTTTCAATTTTTATATTTGTAAAAGTTTATTATAAAATACTTAGCATTTCAAAATTTCACATATTAAAACAGCTATGTATTTATATCATGAATTTGAAGACTTGGTTTTAATAATGTTTTCTATAATCTTTTGGAGGTTAATCATTTAATCTTTTGGAGGTTACTTTGACAATTTGACATTTAAAAATTGGCACTGGTCTGTTATTTATCTTGAAAATGTCATGAGAAATGATAAGACACTGCTACCTTGCATGTGGCAGCAAATAGACATAGGTTTATATTATTTTTATTTTAAAACTGTCACTACTGTTTGGCAAATAATTAAAGATTGTAGGACTTAAAACAATAGTCATTTCAATCCTGGGGCAGATTAGAGTTGGTGAAAATGCTCAATTGACCCATTATTTAATAAGAGAAGGTATCATTGTTTGACTGTGATCTCTGGGGAAAAAGCTAGCAAAAATGAAAGAAGACAGTTCTATTGAACTTGTTATAGTCTCTAATGATCTCAAAGTCCAGAAATACTCTGAAGGAAGCTAGTTATTTTCATGGTTATGCCCTTCTAATGCCCTTGTTCTTTGTTTAATCTTTTGTAAGTCTATCAAATATATCATATGTATCATTTGAAAAGGTATATTTCCTCCAATGAAGAACAGAAATACTAACTGCCCTGGATCAGGCAGCATTGCAAGAGTGTTCTCACAGTTCCCTTACAGGGTCTAAACATCTACCCACTTTTTTTTAATCTTTATTGGTACATTAAATATACACATCATGATTGCACTCCATAATGGGGATTTGTACCAGTATAAAACACAACTTAATTCTCACTTTTTACTATAGCCCTACTCACCCTACCACCCCCCCAAATACATAAAATTTGTTTCCTTACTTTTTTGTTACAATCTCAGCATTGTCCCCTTTCACCTTATTTTACATTGAGCATTCTCTATTTCACAATATATAACATACAATGCTAGGACTCATTTACATCTTCATTTTCTCATACCAGAGAAAAGATGCGATATGTACCTATCTGTGACCTATTTATGTCACTTATGATGATATCCTCAAGGTATGTCCATTTAAGTAGAAATGATTCAAACTTATCATTTTTTATGGCAGAGTAGTACTCCATTCTGTAGAAGAAACACAGCTTTTTTATCCAGTCTCCAGTTGATGGACACTTGGGTTGTTTCCAAGATGTAGCAATCACAAACTGGGCTGCTATAAACATGGGTGCACATCTATCCACTTTTGATTTCACTGTATTGTAATGTCTGAAGCTCTGTCACACGGGAGTCCAAAATGGAGTGAACAATAGACTTTGTGTGCACATGTTAGCACTTTTCATGGTGTGTAAAAATGCTGATGGGCTGGGAATTTAGCTCAGTGGTTCTGGTGCCTGTCTTGCAAGCCCAAGGTCTAAAGTTCAGTCCTGGTAACCACATAAAATAATGCCAAGCGGGGAGACTCGCTCCCACCAGCAATCAGTACTGTATAACACAGTGCCAGGCAAGTTGGCTCAAGCCTTTAATCCCAGCACTCAAGAGACAGAGACAGGATGATTGCTTTGAGTTTGAGGCTGGCCTGAGCTACATAGTGAGCTCAGGGCCAGCCTGAACTACAAAGTGAGACCCTGTCTCAAAAAAAAAAAAAAAAGAAGCTGAACCATCTCATGAAGGTAGACAGTTCGCCTTTTAGTGGGGGCTTTCAAGCACGTGGGTGCCTACAGCATTCATGCTGAAGTTGCTGGTCTGTCCTTTGGTCTTTGGACAGCCTCAGAAAAGCAATGCATCCCTTCGCTGTTTCTCTCTTGACCAGGATGACTTCTTAGTCTTAGAACTTAGTATTGGAGTCTGAACATACATCTCCCTGAGGAGCAATGGCTCGGTGTTTACTAATTCAGTGCATATAGATGACATCATACAGAACATCACTACCGTGGAGAATGAAAATTAATGAATACAAGTGTCTGTTTGATTGAAATAAAATAAAATACAATAGGACAGAGTACAAGAATTGCAAATATAAGTAATGTAAAGTTTACCACTAAGAGCTGATGTAATTTCTTAGCTATTCTCCAAGTTGTGGCGGTGGGTCTGAGACGTCGGGTCTTGAGGTGGCTGAAGTGAGGGAAGGGTGAACACAGAAGGTGTGAACGATACCAACACATTCGCGGGTCTAAGATGCACTTTGGCTCATACTTTCTTCATAACACATAGTAGGGACTGTAAGAGTGTGCTTGATTATTTAACCTGATTTTCACAAGTATCATTTACAAATTCTTCCCTATATATAAGTGAAAAATGATACAAATACTCAAGCATGTGTTTGAAAAATAAAAACGAATACTTTCTTGCTTACTTTGTGAGGCTAATATAGCAATATGAAAGCCAGATACAATATATATCACAAGAAAGGAAAATAACATAAAATATTCACTGTGAACATAGGTGTCTGCAACAAAATGTAAGCAAATTGATTCCAAAAATTCATGAATACAATTATATATCATTTACTCCAGGAATAAGATTCATAAATGGAAAACTATGTAATTCACCATATTAACAATCTAAGGAGGAAAATCACGAGTTTATCAAGTAATTCAGAAAAAAAAATCAGCAAGATCAAATACCCATTCATGGCAAAAACGCTAAGGAAAGTAACAGTAGAAACTTACTCAACTTGAAGCAGAAAATCTAAGACATAGACATAATAACACATTTAACTTTGTAAAATTAGACACTTTGTCACAAATAATAGGAGCAAGGAAAATGTCTAACCTTATCAGTCATATTTAACATTGCTGCGTACTAGCTTGTACAGTTCAGTACTAACATTAACCAGTAAAAGTTATATAGATTGAGAGGTAATAAAATCAGTTTTATGCACTATTACTTTAATATTAAAATTCCAAAATATCCAGAAAAAACACACTCTTGAAACTGGTCCATGAGTATAATGTGAGCAATGTGAAAAATGTCAGAAGCAAAATGGATTCTTTTGTGTTA
Organism: Petromus typicus; assembly: GCA_004026965.1. NCBI lineage: Eukaryota > Metazoa > Chordata > Mammalia > Rodentia > Petromuridae > Petromus > Petromus typicus. The sequence goes on from PVIR01036090.1 coordinate 3,104, forward strand.
CACTTAACAATAGCAAGGAAAAGTTAACTAAAACCAGGGGCTTGTGAAACACGATTGCCTGGTGTGAAATGTTATCAAAGACTTTGGCAGAACCACAAGTTAGCACAGAGGTCACCACAGCCTCAGAGAATAGATAATGACAATGACAGCAGTGGCCCAACTGTCCATCTAACTAGAACTGAAACCACCTTGATAATTCATTGTAACCAAAGATTATTTCTTCAAAATATCTTAGGATATCATCCTGAACTTTATTTGTAGAGTTCACCTTTCTTCAACTTCCTTCAATATGCCTATCAATTTGATGCACACATTGCTATTATAGTACTCTTCTATGTCCAAACAAATTATTCTTTGGATAAACAGGTTTTTTTTTTAAGTTGGCAATAATGGACAGTTGAAATTTCAAACAAGAATATCAGGAAATATGCCTTAAAAATGCCCCAAATGGCAAAACCAATTAATGGAGAGAATACAAAAAACCAAAAAATCCCATGCATTGTGGTGGCAATAATACTGCTAATTAAAAGACTGGCATGGTCTTATTAGGGTAAACAATCTTGTTATGTACTGTGGCCACTGTGCATATAGGTATCTATCCAACTAATTTGAAAACTTTGAACTTCACAAAGAGTATTCTTCACACAGATATGTGCTGCAGGCCTTTAATAGTGAGGAATGGAGAGATAGCAAAGATAGTCTTTGCTCTGTGGATGGAGATACAAAACATAGCATTATCCCAAATTGATTCCTTTTGCAGTGAAATAGAGATGTGAGTTAATAAGCTAAGGAAAATATAAGGTTCATATTATTCAGTAGAAAAGAATCAGTTTGAAAGATTTCATATTACATGATTCCAGTTATACACTATTTTGAAAAATGCAGACCTGTAAGGACATGAGACACATTAATGGTTTCCAAGGGTATAGGGGGAACTTGAAATATGGAGAACTTTAGGTGGAACCAGAAATATCGAGAAAGGAAAATTTTTAAAGAAGATGTAAATATTTTATAAGATACATTCACGGCAGATATTTGACACTTTCTACTTACCAAGATATTTACAGCTTTACAGCACAATTTTGAATTCAACTTGGTGTGTGCTGTTGAAGAACTCATGAAGTTGGAGATCACAAGGTATAATGCATACTGTGAGAAAATGCGTTTAAGTCTGTTACACAATCCAGGAAATAACTTTGCCAAAGGGACAAGAAAAAAGTTTCAACTGATTCTTTTTGAAAACTGTATGAATAAAAGTAAACATGAAATAAAAGGCTAAACTAATGAACTAAAAACTGTTATGAGAGACTTAGGCCTGAACTGTTTAAGCTCTTCCTCATATTAGTACCTGTTCAGAATTTTAGTACCACTGTGCATGTATTCTGTGGTTACATGAGTCATGTGAGGGTAGAATCTTGCACTTAGCTATGGATGAGCTAAGAGTGCCTAACCTCACCTAAGAGTGGGCTGCCGATGTGTATATGTCAGCGTCCACACGTGCATTTCCTCACCCTGGTCAATGAAATAACCAGAAGCACCAGCTACCAGCACACCGAGCTCTTCATTCATGGTTTCTAGTCCTTTTCTCCAGTGAAAGGAAGTAGGAGATCTTGGAGAAAGAGTTACTTATATTTTGTACAGAAAACATAATAGATAAGAGTAGACATGTTTTGGTATTAGGAAGTAAGGCTGTGTAAACAAAGGAGAAATATCTCATAATTGCATTAGCATATTAAAGACATAATATTCAATTTTAAAAAATCCTTTGGAACAAAATCAAGTAGTATTTGATTAAAAAATTAAAGTATAAAATCAATATGCATGAGTTCATTCTAATAAAATTATTCAACAGGTAAGTAGAGAAAAAATAATTTTTAGTATATGAACATCACAAATAATATTGTGCCATTAAAATGGTTTGCTCCTAGTTACCTCATCTGGAAGAATACAGTTCAGAAGTAGAGAAGATGAGAACAGTGCAGAAGCTCACAAACACTCCTCAGCCAGGTGAGGAAGGTCAGCGATGGTGGTAAGTCATGCTGACAGTATGTACGTTGATGGAAGTGATGAAGAGCTGCTTCCCTCCTTGGATTTCCTTTCAAAAGCCTGAAACAAGATAAATCTTGAGGGAAACATCAAGATGAAGAATCTCATCAAAGAAAGATTCTAAAAATAACTTTAAGCTCACTGAGTTGTGGTATTCGAAACCATCAGATTCCAAACAAGAAGTCTGAGGACAGTTACAGGCAAGAGGGGCCACAGCTGAAGGACAACTGACGAGGGGCACATGTGTGCTAGGTGAGATTCTCTAAAAGACAAAAGATGCTCAGAGAGCAATGAGGACATCTGAATGTGTACCCTCTTCAGATCATAGCACCGTAGAAGTCAGTGTTGGTTCATCAACTCTGCCAAACATGCCTCATTAGTTGGAATGTTAAAAGCTGGAGAAACTGGACTCAGGGTGCAAGGCGACTCTGTAGCACTGTACTTTCTTCTACAAACGTAAAATCATTCCAAGGTAAAGGTTTATTCAAAACGGATCATCATTACAAAACCATAAATGTGAAAAAAATTTAAACCAGTGGTTGAATAACAGGACTCATTTTTAGTCCTGTTATTTTATTTTATTTTATTTTAGTCCTGTTATTTAATTTTTAAATAAAAATTCTTTAAACAATGAAGAAAGAGGAAAAGTTACTTTCTTTAGTTAGTTTTAGTGGGACTGTTTCAATTTACTTTGTTTTCTTCCTGGTTGAATTGTGGTAAGGAGATCAAACTAGTTGCTGCTGCATCCTCTAATGAATGTATTCATATTTTAAGAGCATGACATCTCCAGTCAACTGGACTGCAAATACACACCTTGGAACACAGAGTGAAATACTGCTTTGTAAACTGATGAGGCTTTGCTTGGTGGACTGTATATCTGAGTTGATGAAATACAGAGACCGAGTGAAGCTGTAACTCATGAGAGGCAGCAAGGAGTTTAAGTTGTACAGACTGCCTTCACCCAAAGAGTGAAGGGTACAGCCTTTGAATACTCAGCATGAAAGCTTTTGCTGGTGGCTTTTTGTTGATTAAACTTTTTCTTAAAATATATTTCTTAAAAACCCAACCTTCGGGACTATCTAGTTTATATATTTTTTTTCTGATTCTCTCATGAAAGAGAAGATCCCTTTCATCACTAAGCATTCTCTTCTGTGATATTTATGATTTATATAATAGGTCAGAAGAGGCAATAACATCTAGTCAGAATTTCCCATAAATAAATAGATGTGTATGAGAACTGCTGACAGAGTGCTTTATTTTAGATATAAATTATTAGATTTTAAATTCACAGTAGGAGCTTCTTCATTTAAAAGTTAAATGGGATGAACCGGACAGTGTTGCTGTTGCTTACTTCAAAATTAGCCATACATTTAATGAGAAATGCTAATAAGGGTCAGGGATCATGGAGTCTGCATTATTCATTTGTGTTTTTATTATGTATTTCGTGCCAGAGTGCATTACCCAGAATCCATGTCTTATAAATACCAAGTAGGGATCTCGTAACACACGGAATATCAATGTATCTTGGCAGTATAGACATGTATTACATTCACACATGTGCTTAAAATCATAGCATATTAGATCTAGGACCTTATAGGTCATCTAGTCCAATTTTATTATCTTTCAAGTGGTATAAGTTGAGCCATGGGAGCTATTTTACTGAACTGAGAGAAAGGAAATGCTGAATAACTTCTCCAAAGACACAGGCAGTCTTAGTTTCTGAAATGACTTTAAAATTCAGGAACCTTGACTTTTGACATAGAACACACTACACTTCATTTTTTAAAATAAAGAATATGAAAAATATTATGCTAACATTTATGAAGTTATACGAACTCTGGTAAAAATTACAATACAGATGAGCTATGCATATATTTTAAGTAACTATTCTCAAATACTAGAAATTACATAATTTCCTTTTATATTTTAATATAATTGACAGGAATTTGTAACAGAAGTCAGACATCTCACTTTCAGCATTTTAAGAATTTTAAGCTCTTTATTCCCCTCTCAATATCTTTAGATTTCTAGTGTAATATTTAAGTCATAAAAACAATTTGACTGATAACTGACATAGTTTCACATTGGGCTAAATGTGAAAAAGTAATGAAACTTTTAGTTTCCTTTCCTTTTTTTTTTTTTGTTCAGGCTGGCCCTGAGCTCAGCCTCAAACTCACATCACAGCAATCCTCCTGCCTCTGCCTCCCGAGTGCTGGGATTACAGGCGTGAGCCACCACGCCTGGCACTGTGGTATGTGGTACTGATTGCTGCTGGGGTGAGTCTCCACATCCAGTATGGTATGTGGTTACCGGGGATCAAACCTGGGTCCTTGTGCTTGCAAGACAGGCGCTGGAACCACTGAGCTAACTCCCCGGCCCTCAGTTTCCTTTCTAACACTAATTTTAGTAGACTTTTCAATACATCACATAATATTATAAAGAGACAGAGCCTGGGTATTATGTTATCTGGGGCTGACTGATATACCAGCTAAATTCTTTTATTACCCTTCTAACTCTTCTCTTTCTGTTGTCAATAGGCTTTAGTAACCTAAAAGCTAATCTAAATAAAATAAATAAAAAGTCACTTTAAATAAAGGTGAAGATTAGAAGTAATTTTCTAAAGTAGAGAAAATACAAGGCAATTGTGGGGCTATACAGAACATCTAGCCTTGTCATTGACATTTATTATAGAGCAAATATTTGATGCTCATATCCTTTAATCTTATAGGACAAAAGGAATAAATAATACATTTTGGTGCAACTCTACCTGCTTTATAATTCCCATATTTATAATTTTTCATTCGGAAAAATTTCAAATTCTATAGTTCACTGATTTTATATAACAAAGGTAAAATTTGAAAAAATAATAATTATGATTAGAATTAAAGTGTTCATTGAAAAGAGTGTATAAAATAATACAAAAAATGAGCCTTCCTTAATTGACATTAGATTATAAACTATTTAGTTCACTAAAATTTAATGCAAGATTATTTAAAGTACTATTTGTGAATCTCTCTTTAATTCTTCAAGGTAAATAATTGTTTTCCTGTATTTATTCATATAAATAGTTCTTAAACATTGTAATAGTTTCCAAATTGATTGTTGATAAAACCTGGAGTGTTTTGAGTTTATTTTTAGCATGGTAAAATGAATCTCTGAAAAGCCTGGTCAATTAGTGGATACAAATTAGGAATCCAATCAGACTGGAAGGTCTACATACTTGTTTGTGTTTTCCAGTTAATTGCAGACATCAATATGGGGACTTCTGTTTGTAGCAGCATAGCAGATTCTGTGATGAAAATCACCTTTGCAGTATACAGTTAACCTCTCAGGAGAGTAAGAGAAATTCCTGTTGACTAAAAAATAAAGAACTTAAAAATGAAAACACGAGCTGAGGTTATAGCAGACTTGCATGGCAGAGGTCTTGTGTCCCTAGCTGTTTTAACACCTACAAGTGGAAATGAAGGACAAACATTGCATTTAGCTGCAGTAACTACACAAACTACAGGGCCATGCTAAGCTCCACTGTCAATGTAAGAGTGACACAAATATAATATAGTCTCACAGAGAAGAAACTTTACTCTTGCTACGTTTTAGTCTTCAACACTCCGTAACTTTCATTTCATAGCATGTCATATTACTGCCATTTCTTTGGAAGACACACAGAAGTATATCTATTGGTTCATTTCTGCTAAAAATATATCATTGTGTTCAATTCCAAATGCACTTGGGTAAAAGAATTGTGAAAGTGTATATGAAACAGAATTTAAGAATGGTAAGTCTAAATAAGAGATTGCCAATTTTTTTTCTATATTTATGCAATTTTCATACAATGATAATATATGCGGAATGGCAATTCAAAATGTTTAATAGTAAATGGTGGGGGAATCTTTTTTTGGTATATGATGAGAATAAAGCATACTCTGAGAGAATAGCTATTGTACATAACGCATCTGGAGCTTTTCACTTGAAGTCAGATGTTTCATTCATGAATATCACAGAGAGTGAGTGTTAAAAAAAGGCAATGATTCTAGATTGGTGAGGCTGTACTGACACTCTATTTTGCAGGGCATCTGTAATAGCTCTATAATTACAGGGGAATTACATGTTCCTACTAATTACTTGATAATTATCCTTGATATTACCAAGTAATTCAAAGATTAGTTACTATGTAACTTGCAATTTTGACACCTCATTACAACATATTTCCTCATGTCAAAGGTTTGTTGACAACCTTAATGGTAATGCCTTCAATCTTTAAAGACTTATTTCAAATTATTCTTACATTTTTTATGATATGTTATATTATATTTGAAAAAGCACATACTTTTCCAAAATAACAATAGATATTGTTCTATGATTACTTTATCTGCCTATTTAATGTGGATGGTGCCATTTTATAATTGTTTACTTTAATCTGGATGATCGTGTAGAATCATTCAGAGAGTGATGATAAATGTATAATTTAAATAAAAATAATCAGGGAGGTAAGTTAATTAATGCACACTGCATCACTGCATTCATATATAAAAAGCCCAAGCATGTATTTAGATTGTATCTAGGTTATTAACAAAGCTTCAGAATCAAATGATGAGATGGCTAGGATACAGACAGATTCAAACATGTTCATTGGCATAAGGAATATTTAATAGTTTAGAAAATATAAGACTAATGTGACTGTAACTGTGGAACAGTTAGACTGTGACAGTGAACACCTGGGCATAAAAAGCAAAAAATGACAATGAAGAGAAGACTTCTCATGACCTTGTGGCCCATGATTTCCTAATACCCATCTGTTTCTTCACAAGGAGATAGCTGGTGAACAGGAGCACAGGCTAACGCCACACCTCCTGGCAGATACATGTCACTTAGCTCAAAAAAGAGAGAAATTCAGCTATGTAGGAGTATTTCTAATTAAAACTGAAGTATCCAGCCCTTCAAAAGACAAAGCCTCTTGTTCAAAATTTTTATGACTTTCAAGACAGTATATGTTGTTTATTAAATCGAGCATGAGGCTTCTCTGAGGTTGGAGTATTTGAAACTATGTGAGTCCTATGCCCTCATAGCTACCTTGATATGAGTGTGAAATATTTGTTCTTATGGTCAACTTTGGCCAAAGCACACTAAGAGCACATCTCAAATGCATTATGATTAGAAGTGCAATGCATAATTTGAAGTAAAAAAAAATTAAGGAAGATATTCAAATGACAAACTATGTAAAATAATAAAATTAATTGACCTTAATGTGCTTTGGAAACTTAACTATTTCTGAGTTAATTGATACATTTTAGGTTGCACTGTGATCACATTCATCTTTGAGAATTTAGTACATGATATATCTTGATATCGTGATATCATATCAAGATATATATCAAGATATATATCATGTCATGATATATCTTGATTATTGTTTTACCTTCTGGACATTTCTAAACTGAAACCACTTATGGTTTATTTTTGTTTGTTTTAGTTTTTTGAGACAGGCTTTCATTTGTAGTTCAGGCTGGTCCTGAGCTCAGTCTCAAACTCATCAAACCTCCTGCTTCTGCCTTCTGACTGCTGGGATTACAGGCATGAACCACCATTCCTGTCACTGTGATATGTGGTACTGATTACTAGCGGGTGTGAGTCACCACGTGGGGCACTGTTGTATGTGGTTCCCGAGGATCAAACCGAGGACCTTGCACTTGCCAGGTGGGCGCCAGAACCACCGAGCTAAATCTCTGGCCCTTATGCTCTATTATTAAAACGGAAAAGACTGAAAATAAATGCATTACATATTCATTTTAAAAAATTAGATGAAGAATAGATCATATACTAAAAGATTGTAAGCTGTAGGATAGCTTAAGTGAAGGAGAAGTGTTTAAATTGGTACTACATTATAAGAATCTTTTGCCACAAATACTGAAATAAAACTCTCTGCTTTCTTTTCACAAGGGCATCATAAGCTTATTTTAGAAGAGCTGTGTCCCTAGCACATACAAGATTTCTGAAGTCTCCACCTCCAAATACATTCACACTGAACAAGAAGATTCAACATATGAATATTAGTGAGGCACAAACATTACAAGTCAAAAGTTGCTGTAATATTTCATGTTACTTGCTACACTCCAAATTACATACATTTTTTAAATTGTAGCTATCCTAAAATAGTTTTCACTCGGTGGGACTGGAACAGAGAAAGAAGCCTAGCATCAAGAAGTGTGCACAGTGTTACAGAGGATACACATGGAGGTGAGAAGATCATTGTGCTGCTGAACACCGAGGAAAGACAGCACGGGTCACAAATCTCAGGGCATCAGGTCTCATCTTGCGTGTGCTTCTGTGGACAATTCCATGCTATATTCAATGAACTTGTGGAAGAGGCTATGGAGATTTACAGGAAGAACATAAAACTAGTCAAATGCTACTTTTCACCCCCAGGATAAATCTTTTTTTTTTTTTAATTTTTTCATCTTTATTGGTACATTACATATACACATCATGATTGCACTCCATAACGGGGATTTGTACCAGTATAAGACACAACTTAATTCTCATTTTTTCCCATAGCCCTACCCACCCTACCACCCCCCCATATACATAAAATTTGTTTCCTTACTTTTTTGTTACAATCTCAACATTTTCCCCCTTCTTCCTGTTTTACATTGAGCATTTTTCTTGAATGAAAGAGGAATTGTCTAATTTCAAGAAAAAAATACACAAAATATCTCAAACTAAAAATTTCACTGTTTTGAAAATGAAGCTTTCTTTTCAAGATTTTGAGGCTGGTAACATGTTCTCAAAATAAGCAATGATCCCAAAGCAGAGACAAAATTGAGGATAAAGGCTATTTTACCTGTGGTCAAGCCATAAGACTTGTTAGTGTGTCAGAAAGGTGAAATGATGCCTTCTAGACTTTTCCTTCAAAATAAAAATGCTTCTCAAGGTCTCTTGAGCATTGCTCAACAGAGAGCAGAATCCCTTTAAGTCAGCTATGTCTCCTCTTTGTCTTAAGGTAAATTGAGTGACTGTAGATATAATTTATGAATAAATATCTCTAAAGTTTTGAAGAGTTCTTGGTGGGTTCAAGAGCCTCACTGGCACAGTATGAAAATGAAAGTGATGTTGGAACCAAGAGAAACCTCAGGCTTCCTGAAGCTGGTGGGTAGGGAGCAGTCTGGGAGCTGTTGCTTCACCGGTGGCCATTTCGACACAAGGAGAAGAAAGGCGCGGAGTGGGGCCGAGTCTCAGAGGACACAATGCAGGACCCGGAGCCCAGTCCCGGGCACACTCTGGCCAGCTAGGCATGTTTCACACCCCGCAGCAGGCTGATTGGTGACTCTTCCTAGCACCTATACAATTCTATGGAGCAGTGTTTTCCACATATTTTTCTATCTTTCCCATGGCTCTTATTTTTATTACTGCCTTTCTTGTAAACCTTTACATGCTTTACACTCAAAATTCTATTTTTTTTTTTTTTTGAGTCAAGGTAGTAGTTCAGGCTCACCCTGAGCTCATTATATCATCTCAAACTCACAGCAATCTTCTTGCATCTGCCTTCCAAGTGCTGGGATTAGAGGCATGAGCCACCACACCCAGCACTGTGCTATGTGGTACTGATTGCTGGTGGGCATGAGTCTCCTTGCCCAGCATTGTTGTATTTAGTCACTGGAAACTGAACTTAGGACCTTGTGCTTGCAAGGCAGGCTCTGGAAGCACTGAGCTAAATTTTGGCCAGAAGTTCTAATTCTTTCAAGTTATACGCTCACAGAATCTAGTTCATTGCCCAGTATTTTATAATGCCAGCCTCATATCTATGTTGGAAATGATGTTCACTTGTTAAATTTAGTAACATTGAAGATATCATTTAGACATTAATAAATGACTAGTGATTGAATTTTGAAAGAAACTGAGATACTGTTGGGATAAGATAAGCTTATCTACAAAATAATACCAAAAAATGTATTTCAATTGGGATTATCTACTTCCCTGCACGCATTCATGACAAAACTGTGTCGGCACCATTGGCACTGCAATACATCGCTGTAAGCCCAAGATATGAACTCAAAAGTTGAAATTATATAATTATTATTTTGCCTAGACACTTTAAGTAGTGGGGGTTTTGTTTTTGTTGTTGTTGCCTGATTAAAAGTTATAAAATAACTACATTTTTTCACAAATCAATTGAAAAAACATTGACTAAGAGAGCCCTTGGAAAACACTGATTACATTATAAATCTTTCATTTTGGGGAGTACATAGTCAAGATAACCTTCAGAATTGGTAATATCACTACAGTAACATTATCACTTAAAATATCTAATTGGTGAATTGCATGTTAAGCTTACCTCATTCCGCTTTCCAATTTAGACAGGTTATAGATTCCTACACAGAAATACAGTACCCCAGGGAAATCATCATCAAAGTCCAAAAATATTGTTCAAAGTTATGTAAAATCAGGCCATCCCATTCCCATTATAATAGCTCTTTTGAGAAAAAATTCATTAAAATTCTCTTTTTCTCTTGAAATGCTACACTTGTAATTATGAGTACTACTCAGACAGGTCCTTCCATCGCCATCTATATGTTGCACTACAAATTCGAGAGGATTTTAAGGAATTTGTGTCTATTTCGACAACTAGAAATTCTTAGAGTGAATTTTAATGCAAATGTAGAGAAAAAAGAATTTTTCTAAAATATATTCTCATCCGGTGTTTAGTAGCCCAACAATTCATAATTAGAAGAGTAAGTTGTTCTATAGTCCTTAATAGCAGCCATGAAAATTTGACCTTATGTATCTGTGCTGTGAAACGTACTTTGAATAGTCGTACCTATTTCTTCTCTTGGCTCATGTAGAAATGATTGAAATAGTTTCTAAAATACCAAAACTCATGCCTCATGGACACTCAGCTACTGTCCTTCTAAGGACTCGTCAGACTAGTGTGTAACAGAGATCATTTCTGCACTATGGCATGGAAATGGTTGTAATTAACTTCTCAAACCCAGCAGCATGGTGAGAGAGATAATTATGAAAGAATTCAAACCAATCTCAGCTTAATTATTCTGCAGAGAGATGGGTTGCAACTTTCCCAACAGCCTCCTGTGGTGCTATTAGAACAAACGCAAGCTTGTTTGAGGAGACTCTGTGGCATTTCCTCCTCACTCAAATAGCTGTATTTCCAAAGGAAAATGCGAGCATAACCTTTCTCACCTAGTAACACTTCTGTGGGAAACTTTGTTTCTAAGTGTCTTTGCAAAAGTGTAGTGGGGTCTAAGTTAGGCTGACATTGCACACCCTGAAAAAATGTGATTAAACATGGATTAAAATCTGATGTGACAGTAACAAAAATTTGATGATCTCATTTGGAAAAGTTTGATAATAAAATTCTCCTGTTATTTGGTTTGCGCCATTATTTTTTTAATGTGATCAGAAGCCTTAGAATATTAATACAGAGAGAATGTGTTGTTATTATTGTTATTATCAGTAACCTACATATAAACAGTTTTTGGTTCTCTATAATTGAATTTTAGACATGTTTACAAACTAGACATGTATAGAAACTAGTAAAAATTTCTGTTTCATTGCTTACTTTAAATCAAAAAGAATAAACCTATATAATTTGATGCTATTGGAATATTCAAATGACTTCAGAGAATGCAGGGATAGTGTTATATCATAGATAGTAAGATTAATAAAGGACTAATGTTAAAATTACTCATGAAACACTCAGTCCTGTTCACTGCAGGGATGCTGCTTATGTAGATTATCTAAATATTTGTTTATGAGCTATTTTATACAAATAAAAAATAACACCTACCCATTAACAAAGATTCAAAATCACACCATGCAGAAATATCTGCTGATATCATATCTACATGCACAGCTAAACATATGTCTACAGAGATATACAAAATATATAGAAACATAGGGAAATATAAAACAAATCATGAGATCTTTGTTGGCTAATATCACTTGCAAAATATTTTAAGATCTATTTCTAAGAAGGAATTATTAGGAATACTAAGCAACCTTTTTTTTTTTTTTTTTGGAGACAGGGTCTCGCTTTGCGGTTCAGGCTGGCCCTGAGCTCAGCCTCAAACTTGCATTACAATCCTCCTGCCTCTGCCTCCCGAGTGCTAGGATTACAGGCGTGAGCCACCACGCCCGGCACTGTGGTATGTGGTACTGGTTGCTGCTGGGTGTGGGTCTCCACACCCAGTATTGTTATGTGGTTACCGGGGAATCGAACCCGGGTCCTTGAGTTTGCGAGACAGGCGCCGGAACCACTGAGCTAACTCCCCGGCCCCTAAGCAACCTGACTTTATGTCAACTTTTATGTAAAGACTATGAGCATAAATAATGCCTTTTTATTTATCCATTTTTCCATAACTAATAGAATATTTATAGGACTCTGATGTTATATAATATATAGATTAATATATCAGTCTATATTATATATTTGCTTTCATTTACATTTAAATTTATTTCCAGTCCAATTTGCATGACTTTTACTTCAAGGCTTGTGGAATCTTTTTCTATTTATATAATAAATTATACATTGAATGTAAACTACATGATGTATTTTAAAGAAAATGAAATAATTATCTCTTGCTCATGGAGACACATGAAATACAGAACAGTTTAATTCTGAAGCTTGATCAGTTCAATTTAAACTAGTCTGATTCGATTTTTGTAACAAAATAAGGAATAACAATATTTAATACATTCTGTATCATTATCTTCAAGATTGTACAAGACAGAAAAGACTCTCTCTAACAGAAGAAACAGATGATAGCACAAATTTAAAAGAAAAACTAAGAGAAACTAGTAACAAATAAAACAAATTACCATAAATATTAAAATACCTTTGAATGACTGAAGAAGTAGCTTGGGGAAGTTTTTTTTTTTTTT
>PVIR01036091.1:0-16021 GCA_004026965.1 Petromus typicus
GGCAGGAGGATTGCTGTGATGAGTTTGAGGCTGAGCTCAGGGCCAGCCTGAACTACAAAGCGAGACCCTGTCTCAAAAAACCTAAAAAAAAAAAAGCTCTCTGTGTCTCACACACACATCCACTATTGGTTCTAGGATCTTCTTCCCTCCATAAATATCAACATGCTCAGGTGCTCAAGGCCCTTATAGAAAATGGTGCATTACTTGCACATTCTCCTATATAAGTTGAAGCACCTCCAGATGACTTATGATAGCTAATATAATGTAGTGTAAATGCCATGTAAATTGTTGTACTATCTTAACCTAAGGCATGATGACAACCAGGAAAGGTCTGCACATACTCAGTGCAGGTGTAATTTTTCTCCAAATGTCTTTTATCCATCACATATTTGTCCCACACATATGGAACCTACAGATTCACAGAACTGACTATACTTACTTGAATTATATGTGTGATTCTTGATCATCCATGAATATGTTTTTGACGGATAATGCTAAATGCTAGAGCACACTTTTTTAGTTCTCTGTTCCTAGATTAGAGAATACAAATTCATTTTCCTGTTCATGTAATACAGTCACCCGAACAAAAGGTATAAGTGTATGTGCAGTGTGTTTCTGAAGTATAAGTAGCATACTAAATAGTCTATAGTACAGATGTCCTCTTTTTTTTTTAGTTAAGGAGAATTTAATTCTATAGAATTCTGTAATTCATAGTTTAGTAGTGAGATTTTTTTTTTTTTTTTTTTGAGACAGGGTCTCCCTTTGTAGTTCAAGCTGATCCTGAGCTCACCCTTGAACTCAGCAATCCTCCTACCTCTGCCTCCCGAGTGCTGGGATTACGGGCACGAGCCACCACATCCAGCACTGTGATATGTGGTACTGATTGCTGGTGGGTGTGCTGGGCATGAGTTACCACCCCACCTGGCATTATTGTATGTGGTTACTGGGGATCAAACCAGGGACTCTGCACTTGCAAGACAGGCAAGACCACTGAGCTAAATCTCCGGCCCTTAAGCACCACACCACATTGAAAAGATCAGATAAACAATTGATCTGAGAAAATAAATTCCCATAACTAATTTTTATAGCCAGCAGGATTATAGAACTATTAGATGCTATGTCCATTTTTCCATTACTTCTAAAAAATTAACATAAGGACATAGATGGATTTTTATTTTTGTAGCACATTAAATATTGTATTAATATGTCCAAAGGAAAAAAGGAAGTTCATTAATCGCATGACTTTCTCTCTTTAAACTGCCATCGTTACTATCATGACCACATTCTCTACAGTGTCAGCAACATCTTAAAGAGACAGTGTGACAATGTATCAGAGTCTTTAACTGCACAGTATTGCAGGGGTACTGTGTTGACAGCTTCTGTTTTATGCAGCCATCAACTTTCTCTCTCTAGGACTGTACCTATACCAATTTGGTGGTAGATACTATAAATAAAATTAGAATTTAATTGACCAGTTAAGTCTGTTCATTGCCCTTTGTGCCAGTGATAGCACCTTATACTAATAACAGTAATAGTGACATTGCCTCACTTTTCTAGGTTGTAGTTTTATTTAGATTTTACACTTGATTAATCCACCTAATAACTAGCATAACTGTTGGAATATGTTGGGTGTTTAGTATGTAGCATGTGTTCTCTCGTTTAATTCATTCCTTGCTGTAACTCACAGTCAGTTTGTTATTGTCCTATTTTACTGAACTTGTCAAGTCACTTGTCCCGTGCACTGGTGATCAGTGACAACTCTGAGCCCTGAGGAACTCTGTCCGTAACCACTATACAGTGGCTCTGTTCCTGTTCATCTTGAAGTTCATTTCAGGCAGAGGGACCTGTTACTTTTTCTCTCGGGGCAGATTTTCCATGGATCTCGAAAAGTTTTAATTAACTGGGCTTAGTTCACAGGAAATTTAAGCCTATAGTCTGAATTTGGTAGACCACAGGGATAGGCCATATGAATGAATGGAACACGGATTTTTATGAAAATTCTAAAATGTAAAAATACGATTATTTCTTGATTATTTCAAAATGGATATCTTTGATAAAAGGCCATGTTGCCAAATCTTAGATTATGATAACATTGTATGTTCTGCAATTTCATTATGTAAATTAGTTCTAGGCAGTCAGGCAACAAGTATAAACATTGAGTGCTTATCTTATTTGTTCCATGAATGTTTATGGGTAGTTACTGTATATTAGGTAGTGGCTATGCAGAAATGATTATGATATTTCCTACCTTCTCAGAGTATTGCGGCGCTGTTGCATTGTCTTTAGCCTCAAGGATAAGTGCATGCTCATAATATAGTATGGTAGATGAAATAATAGAAAGGCCTTTGAGGAGTACAAGGGGCTACAGGGTATACTCTGTATGTAAATTATTGTAGTTCAGGAAAATTATTATACTGCCCTGCATGGAGATCTAGCAATGGAATGATCCTCTGGATTTATGTTTAAGTCACTATTTAGAAAAAATAATTCTTAAAAATTCAACTAGAAATATATTCAATACCAACTATATACTAGATTTTTTAAAAGAAATAAAGTGAAACCATCTTGCGGTTAACTGAAATATTTACCTAGTTTTTATCTGTTCTCCTTATCTCTGTCTCTGCCCCCACCCCCAACTCCAGGCCTAGCAGTAGTCAAGGACTCTACCACAGTTGTCACACCAAAACTGTGCTATCAGTTTTCACCTGGCTTGATAATTTTCTTTCCCTATTTTAGAAAATATACAAACAAACCTCACTGAGCAGTGATTGCACAGACTGCAGTTGGATCAGGTCCACCAGAGAGACTGGCAACTGTACTCGTCAGAACTGCTTCAGGTAGTGCAGACCTCAGGCTGTTTTCTGCAGCCAGCATCCAAAAGTGAAGAGACAAACAGGGAGGGCGGGTGGAGAAGGAGGGAAGAGGGAAGTGGATTGTGAGTCTGGGTTTATGTATTTGCATTGTGACTCCAGAATCACCAATAAATTCAAACTCTGTATTGTGTAGCATAGAGTAATCCCAAATGTACAGACATTTATGTTAACCGCATTCTTCACCCAAAGTACAGATGTTTACCTGATGTTGATTTGTGTTCCACTCAACGTTAAAGGAACAAGGCTGGAAAGAACCCTAATTCTGCTCAAATCCTTAGAGTTTGAATTTGATAGCCTCCTGCCTTAACAGGTGAGGGAGTTAGCACAAAGCAAACTGAACACCACTGGTTACTCTAAAATAACTGATGATAGGACCGGGGATATAGCTCAGTGGTTCCGGCGCCTGTCTTGTAAGCGCAAGAGCCTGGGTTTGATCCCCGGTAACCACATACCTATACTGGGCATGGAGACTCACCCCCAGCAGCAACCAGTACCACACACCACAGTGCCGGGCATGGTGGCTCACGCCTGTAATCCCAGCACTCGGGAGGCAGAGGCAGGAGGATTGCTGTGATGTGAGTTGGAGGCTGAGCTCAGGGCCAGCCTGAACCACAAAGCGAGACCCTGTCTCAAAAAACCTTAAAAAAAACACCTTAAAATAACTGATGATATACATTTTCTTCCTTCATTTCTTGCATATTTCATGTTATCGAAACTCTCTTCCTTACTCTGAAAGCACAAACACCATGACATTTTGTTTTATGAAATGTCAGTTCACTGGAAATGCAAGTGGTTACATGAAATAAATTCCACTTCAGAGGCACACAATGGAAAGAGTCTGTCTCACCGGGCTCATGTACGCGCTCCTCAGCGCGAGGCTTTATGGCACCCGCCTCAGGAGTGGAAACACCCCGCGCAGAGCCAAGGGCTGCGCTGCGAGCTCTGATGCAACCTCCCATCAGGCCTCACTTGCACATCAGAGAGCAGCCTGTGACTAAAAGTGACTTTTCCAGTAGTGATAGTATCTCCAAGGGAATTTCTCTGTTGCATTCTTTTTTTTCCCCCTCCATTTTGTGTCCTTCTTTTTTCTCTCCATCTTAAGTCAAAGTAGAAAAATAGTAGGATAACTACAAACAGAGATAAAGAAGTAATAAAAACCCAGCATTTAACACACACATCATTACTATCTTTTATAGGTCTCTAAAGGTGATTCTTTTCTGCTATACTTCGTAAGGGGAGGAGGCAAATCATGGTAAAATGAAAATGCAACACAAACTGTATAATTACAGAAAGTGTTTTTTTTTTTTTGAGACAGGGTCTCACTTTGTGGTTCAGGCTGGCCCTGAGCTCAGCCTCCAACTCACATCACAGCAATCCTCCTGCCTCTGCCTCCCGAGTGCTGGGATTACAGGCGTGAGCCACCACGCCCGGCACTGTGGTGTGTGGTACTGGTTGCTGCTGAGGTGAGTCTCCACGCCCAGTATTGTTATGTGGTTACCGGGGATCGAACCTGGGCCCTTGCGCTTGCAAGACAGGCGCTGGAACCACTGAGCTATATCCCCAGCCCCAGAAAGTGTTTTTTAACCAATTCTTTGACTACTTTGAGGGGACTGTGGCTTATGGATTCTTAGATGCATGCTTTTTCCTATCTTCACAATTTTGAAATCCATATGGATCTTGCAGTCACCGCTTAGGCACTGTCATGTCCTAGTCATGGTCACCTGTACACATGCACCGAAACATGCAGGACGAGTGTCAGTGGTCTGTTAGAGAACCCCAGAGAAGCCCGCTCAGCACAAAATGCTGTCTTTCTAACATTCTCGATCGCACAGAGGTGAATACTGTGTGGTGAAGTGTGTATTCTGGCAACTTAGGGTTGAAAAATAATTCAGAAGTATCACATACTGAAAGACAGGGAAATCTAGTTCTACCTTACCCAGTCCCTTTCAGTTTTTAAGGTAAGAATGAGTGATATGTCAAAATCTAAGTCTAGAACAACCTATGCATTTGATCTAAAATCAAACACATAATAAAATATATTGTCTTGATTTGATTAACAATTTTGTTAATCACTACAAAGTATATAAAGCAAATGTGTCTTGGAATGAATGATGTCATAGATTTGAGGAAATGACAATAGTCATTCATTCTTTATGTATTTTTGAGAAGTAATCCTTGCTATAAAACACCAGGTACCAGCAGGTTACTGCCTGGCCTATTCTTTCATGTCACTGAGTGTCTAATGGGAAGCAGACAGTGTTCTGGAAGTTGCAACTACAGCAGTGAACAAGACAAAGCAAAGTCTCTCCTGTCACAAACCGTTTGTTCTGGGGAGGAGGTAGTAAATATTAATGATAGGTGACAGATACTACACAGAAGTACAAAGCTAAGGATAGATGCAGGTCCAGAAAATAATAGGAGTTACCATTTTAAGAAAGATGTTCATCTTAAGAAAGGGAAGCTCTGTCTGATAAGTGAGAATTAATAGGGTTTTAAAAGGAACTAAAAGAAGGGCTGTGTGTAGGACAGGGCAGGGCAGAACCAAAGGATTTGAAGCTGAGATGCACTTCCAAGACTCAAGGAGGAGTAGGAGGCAAGTGTGGCTGGACTTGAGCCAAAGAAAGGTGAGTAAAGTTTTTAAAAGACTGTAATCCCAAACGTTGGTAGGCTGAAGCAGGAGGTGGAGCAAACTCGAGCCGGTGTGGGCGACATAATGAATTCAGGGTTAGTCTGAACTGCATAGTAAGCCCTTGTCTCAAAGAAAAGGTTGAGGGTAGACTGTGATGATGGCTGCAAATAGTACTGTGAGACAGAAAGCCTTAGAGAGCCCTGCTACAGGGGACAGATGTGATGTTGACCTGTAAGCATCACAAAAGGTGCAAGCAGGACAGCCCTCTAAGAGCTATGGGATCCACCTGGAAGAGAGGTGGTGATGTGTAGTTGTGCATCAAAAAGGGAAGACATGATTCTATCGGAACAATAAATACAGCCTGACAAGGACCAGGAGAGTCATGTGGATTCAGAAACAGCCAGCATTAATTACTTGCCAACTTTTTTGAGGACTTTGAAAATAAAACTGTACAAAAGTAATTTCCTGAAATAAACAAGTCTGAGCAAGGTGGCTAACACCTATAGTCCTAGCACTCAGAAGGCTGAGGCAAGAGGATTGCCATGAGGTCAAGGCCAGCTTGCACTACAAAATGAGACCCTGTCTAAAAAACGAAAATAAAAGGTCTGGCTTAATTAAAAATTTTCCTCCTGCCTGCCTCCCTCCTCTGCTCCTTCCTACCCTCCAATCCTGACTTCCCATCCTGCTTCTGTCTGTTAGGAGGTGTAAAGTGTCATCTCTGAGAGTTTCTAGTTGCAGAGAGAAGTCAGAATTCCTGAAGCAGTTTACTATAATATGAGTAAGAAGCCAATGTCAATACATTCTTTTAGAACAGAGAAAAAGTAGAACTTAATGTGGATTGGCATCCTGGGAAAGGCTTCACAGAAGAGAAAATCCTTGAGCTGCACTTCTTTTAAAGATAGGCTTTGTGATTTAGAGCAGTCTTAGGTTCACAGCAGAAACTCAGACGTGCAGTCCAGGAGCCACATTGGCATGTCGTTGTCACCCAGCATCCACACTTTACGTTAGGCTCACTCTTAGGGCTGTGTGCATGTTTTTTCTTTTCATTTTACTAGTACATGTTTGCATTCATGCAGCTCGCAGTCATCTTGGGGAGCAGTTACATGTGCAGCCTGCAGCTTGTTTCTTTCTCTTGTTTTAAAATTCGCCCACCTCCTCCTCTTCCAGTTCACCTGTCCAGTTTTTCATTCTGTTGATGTTCTTAATCTGAGCTCATGTTGTGGCATGTAATGTTTACGTGAACCGAGGTTATCAGGCTCCTGTGCGTGGCATATCTTCATTCTAATTGTTTCCCTTCCCCTCCTTCTCACCCTTTGCAGTTCTCCCTTTGGAACATATATTGCTTACTTTTTCTCATTGCTGAGACAAAATGCCCACCCCAAAGTTAAAGTTTATAGAGGTTTCAGTCCATAGTCAGCCGCGTCTGACGCAGAGAGTCATGTGGCAGAGGGGCAGTAAGAGGAGAAACAGTCCATGATGCCCACATGGCAGCAGAAGCAGTAAGAGAACTTTACCAGCATCTCTCTGCCCACACCAGTCTGGGAGCTTGTTTATTAACTGCACGCCCCAAATCCCTCTCCACACTTGCTCATCATCCCCACCTGCCTCCAGCCCCTGGCAGCCACTAAATTCAAAAAGAAAAAAGCTTTGTACCTTTTCCAGAATGTCACATAGTTAGAATCACACAGTATGGTATGATAGTTTTCACTTTGGCTTCTCAGCAATAAGGGTTATGGTTTCCCCATAGGCTTTGATAGGTCACTTATGTATTAATTTATTTAAATTAGATGACACTGATGGTGGCACCTTCTGGCAAGTGGTCCACTGAGGCACCCAAGCTCTAGCTCATTCGTTTTCAATGCTGAATAATATTCCAATTCCTGAATGTACCACAGTTTATCCCTTCACTGTCAGAGGACATCTGGATCCCAAGATGTGAGGATCACAGAACTGCTATAAATATCCTTAATATAGGTTTTTTCATGGGTGTAAGTTTTTATTTTTCTTGGGTAAATTCCAGGAAGTATAATTACTGGAATCAGTGCTAAGAGTGTGTTCAGTTTTGTTTTGTTTTGTTTGTTTGATTTTTCTGAGACAAGGTCTCCTCTTGTAGTTCAAGCTGGCCCTGAGCTTAGCCTCAAACTCACGTCACAGCAATCCTGCCTCTGCCTCCCAAGTGCTGGGATTACAGGCGTGAGCCACCACGCCCAGCACTGTGGTATGTGGTACTGATTGCTGCTGGGTGGGTGTGAGTCTCCACACCCAGTATTGTATGTAGTTAACCAGGGAATCGAACCTGGGTCCTTGTACTTGCAAGACAGGCACCGGAACCACTGAGCTAAATCCCTGGCCATGTGTTCAGTTTTTGTAGGGACTGCTAAACTGTCTTCCGAAGTGTCTGTGCCATTTCACATTCTTACAAGCAGCAGATGAAATGTTTCTCTACATCATTCATTCATTCGTTCATTCGTTCATTCACCTATACCAGGGATCAAACTCAGGAACTAGTATTTGCCAGGCAGATGTCCTGGCACTGAGCTACATCCTGACTCTTACAGTCTCCTTTTGTGTTGCCAGTGCTCCAGAGTTTGGCCATTGTGCCACCTGTGTGATGTAGTCCATTGATGTGATTTGCAACTCTCTAAGGGCATTTGATATAAATGCTTATTTACTGTCTGTGTATATCTTCTTTGGTGAGGTATCTGCTTAGATCTTTTCTTCATTTAAAAAATTTGGGGGGGGACCCGGGATTTAGCTCAGTGGTTCCGGCGTCTCTCTTGCAAGCACAAGGACCTGGGTTTGATCCCCAGTAACTACATACAACACTGCCAGGCGTGGTGACTCACACCCACCAGCAATCAGTACCGCATACCACAGTGCTAGGCGTCGTGGCTCACGCTTCTAATCCCAGCACCTGGGAGGCAGAGGCAGGATTGCTGAGTTAGAGGCTGAGTTCAGGACAAGCTTGAACTGCAAAGCAAGACCCTGTCTCAAAAAAAATTAGTTTTTATACTGTTGAGGTTTTTTTTTGTTGGTTAGGTTTTTTTTTTTTTTTTGAGACAGGGTCTCACTTTGTAGTTGAAGCTGGCCCTGGCCCTGAACTCACTGTGTAGCCCAGGCGAGCCTGGAACTCACAACAATCCTCCTACCTCTGCATCCCAAGTGCTGGGATTATGGGCATGAGTCACCATGCCCAGCATTGTTGTATGGGGGTATAGGGATTGAATTTGGGACTTGTGCTTGCAAGGCAGGAGCTGGAACCACTGAGTTAAATCCCAGGCCCTTACTGTTGAATTTTTAGTGTTTTATATACTTGGGTGGGGGGGAGCAATTCTTTATCATATATGTCTTTTGCAAATATTTTCTCTCAGTCTTTGGCTTGTCTTCTCATTCTCTTGATTGAGCTCTAACTCGATGATAAAATAGACATAGAAGGAATAGAGTATGTCAGACAGCAGCTTCTAGCCAGTGCTTTTTATCTCTTTTCTCTGCATTAACTTGCTCTTAGCTCAGAAAGGAATGTTCTTTTTATCCTCCTAGAGGTAGGTCAGCTTAGGTATGACAAGGTTACTCGCTTGCCCAAAGTTGCGTAGCTCAGCCATACACAATGCAGGGCAATGGGTTCAGCTCAGTGGCACCATGCCTGCTTCATAAGCGTAGAGTCCCGAGTTCATTCCCTGGTAACCCCTGAAAAAAGGACACAGTCCACACTCAACCCTAATTAGTCTGACTCTGGGGCTATAGTGAGTAGAATCATCTGCTTAAAAACAGCCTAAGTTTAGGGTCATTTGGAAAGTGGCAGTGAACTTGTTCAGGGCTTTAACTTCCAGGACAAGATATTTAGATGTTAGATATAAATGTTTTTAGTGGTGAATCATTTTCTCAACAAAGTAAAGACTTAGAGATCTGTGACTTAAAACAGTAAACAGATTTCCAAAGAAAGTTAAAACACATGTGAAAACCCTTAGTGTAGATTCCTGGGATTTACAAAGCACTGATGACAAGCATTAGAGAGTGCTGGGGAGTTCTGTGTGTCACCAAGGAAAGGGGAGCTGTGATTGAGGAGTGTCTTAATAGGGGTCCGTTGAACACAGCGCAGTGTGAGGTAAACTCGTTAGACTCAAGCAGACTGTTCCAGTTCAAAGGTAATGTGAGTGTGAGAGTTTAGCATAAGGTAGTAAATGGAAATAACAGAAAATCATATTTACAGGAGATTTTCTTAAAGAAAAACTAACAACAGCTGCTAGTGGCTGGACATAGGTGGTGAGTGGGAAAGAATGAAAACATGTCTCTATATGACTAAGGGGACATGCAGGCCAGACAAGAAAACTGATGTAACCTTGATGGAGAAATGATGAGGAGATACTCCTGTTAGGTTGCTTCATAGGAAGTCAGAACATACGCGCCTAAGAGAAAGAAGTGAAAATAAGGATTTAGAAGCAGCACCATGGGCTGGGCATTTAGCTCAGTGGTTCTGGCACCTGTCTTGCAAGTGCAAGGACCTGGGTTTGTAACCACATACAATACTGAGCGTGGAGACTCACACCCAGCAGCAATCAGAACCACATACCACAGTGCCGGGCGTGGTGGCTCACATCTGTCATCCCAGCACTCGGGAGGCAGAGGCAGGAGGATTGCTGTGATGTGAGTTTGAAGCTGAGTTCAGGGCCAGCCTGAACTACAAAACGAGACCCTGTCTCAAAAAAAAGAAAATTAAATTTTAAAATAAATTAAAAAATAAAAACAGAAGCAGCACCATTAACATAAAAGCTAAACTGAGGAGAAAGGAGAAACCTGCCAAATGCTAGATGGTGACGAGGCCTTGGGAACAGTGGTATAAATCCAGAAAGGCCTGAGTTTTCTGGCTAAACATAGTGGACCAACCCCATACACTCATTTATATGCACTTCCTCAATCCCACTATAGTGGAAGGATCTAGTTCACAATGCATAACTACGTGGGCTGGTGGTGCACAACTTTCTGGGAGGCTGAGTGAGTAGGCTTGCAAGTTTGAGCCTAGTCTGGACAGTTTAGCAAGTAAAGAAGATCCTGTCATTCATGATTGAGTAATAGATAAACAGATTATATACTATATATATATATTTCTCTGTGTGTATATATATATATATATATATAGAGAGAGAGAGAGAGAGAGACTGAGAGGGAGAGAGAAAGGCCTTGAGTTCAATCCATAGTACAAAAAAAAGTATAACGTTAAAAAAAGAGATAGAAAGTAGTAACAGCCTTAGCAGAGTAAAAGAAGCTAAAATCTGCGAGCACACACAGGAGAGTACTAACACATCATGAACTCCAGAAGGCAGGGGTATAGAAGTATATTTGTGCTTATTAGCAGAAATCAAGGACTGAAGCCTGTCCAGGATCAACATGGAGATGTGAAAGTCTGTATATCCAGAGCTGAAACTTTGCCTTCTCCTTCTCCTTCAGACTCCTGCTGTGCAGGAAATGGGATGATTCTTCTCAGAGGAAATGAGCTGTCTCAAGGGAAATACTCTTTGCTGATAACATTGGAGAGCTAGATTATCCTACTGTGAAGGCCCTTAGTCAGTAGAGTCTGAATCATCCCCCCAAGAGCTTCCAGTGACTTTCCCTCAACAGCCAGTAACTGCCAGAAGTTTGAAGGATACTGTGTTAAAACAGAAGCCAGACTTCATCTAGAGTGATGAAGAGCAGAAGAAAATCACACACACACACACACACACACACACACACACACACACACACACACACACACACGACCCTTCAAAGAGATAAAAGCAAAAATGTTGAAGCAATTAACAAGTTTTAAAAATTAAAGATAATAATAAGCAAAGGAAAAAGTTCTGTAGAGGAATTTTAAGGTAAAGTTAAGGAAATCTGAGATTAGAAGAAGAGAGACAATAGAAAGATATGGGGGTGAGTGGTACAGAGTTACTTTATGAGGTCCTGTACCCACTTAAAAGGACTCTCAGGAAAAGAGTACAATAAAACCAAAGGAAATGAAATTATCAAAGAAGTAATACAAAAAAGTTCCCCAGTACTAAAGGATGCACATGTCTGTATTAAAAGAGCCTAAAAATTTCTTGTACTTAATACAGATGCACACAGGGCACATTATTGTGAAGTTAGAGAACATTGAGGTCATGCAGAAAGGACTGCAATCATAATGGAGGCAGAAAGAGAAGACAGAACAATAGTGAAAGAAGTATGGTGGTCCTTACCTTCAGAATCTTGACCAATATCACTTCAACCATCAGCCAGACTGTTAGGTCATAGCGTCGAATATCGACACTGTCGCCTTGTATAGCTTGAAAATATCTTCTCATGCATCCCTTATCAGGAAACTCATGCTGACATGGCCAAAATTCAGTCAAGTTTAAAAGATATTTGAGCACCTGCAAAATTTTAGCATGATACCATGCATATGATTACTATCCTATGAATATTTATAGGTGTTAATTGAAAGGTTTGGGGAAAAAATGAATTAAGACTCAGTCCATGCTTTTAACAGCCTTATGGTTTACTCATCATAAATAAGTCAAATAACTATATGACCATGTAGAAAGCTCAAATATTCTCATAAAATTAGGAACTGCTGGGGGAATTTGAACCTGGGGGCCTCAAATCTGATTGAGAGTGGAATTTCATGAAGAGAGTATTATTTGGATACTTCTTATAAAGTGAATCAGAGTTTGATAAGCAATAATATAACTAGAATCACAATGATATTCAGATCATGAGCTGCTGAAGCAAGTGGTCTCTTGCTGCTAGAATAAGAAAAAGGCAGGGAAGGAAGAGTGAAAGTTAAGCCTGTATTACAGAGAGCTACGAACATGAGACTGGTGGTGAGAGGTCCTTCCTTAGTTCACTAGGCAGAGTAGGGGCCACTGAGAAGTTCCCATCCGAGAACTGGCCTCGAGGGGGAATCATCTCACAGATTCGCCCCAGTTTCTGCTCAGTGACAGATGGAATAGAACATCTTTCTTTCCTTTCTGTCTTCAACTTCCTTTACTGTTTAGCATTGAGTAGGCATACAATAAATATTTGTTGAGTTGAATTGGAATGAAATAGTAGAGAATTTCAAGAAAGAGAAAAGATAATCAGCAGTCATTGTGAGGCAGAGGGCAGTGGGGTAGGGACCATTTATAACCAGTGAGGGGGACATTGCAAGGGACTGTGGGAAAAATGTTTCAGGCAAGTGCTGGACCGGGTACGATAGTCAGGTATTGGAGTCAGTGAATTGAGTGTCAGGCTAAGGTGCTCTTTGGAGCCACTTAATGGGGCTGAAGAGCCCCTTTCAGCCGACTTGATGCCATTGTCTCTAGATTCCGACTTTCCCAGGTGCCCTTCCCATTGTGCTCCAGAATCTACTACTGATTTGTTTCTGCTCAGTCTGGAAAACAGCAAGTTCCCAAGCAGTCACCAGACACAAAGTGATGTTTACTTGAGCTAGACAGCAGTGTTGCAGGGAAGCAAATGGCTGAAGGAGGTAGTTGGGTTTTTCCAGTCGAGGGTGTTATGGAAGCACTGAACTCGTGTGCATGCAGTGGAGGGGAAGATGGCCTGTGCTGAATCTGGCACTGTACTCCTACTTTCTTAGATTAAGTAAAATATTAGTTTGGAACATTTTAGTCGGTCCATTTCAATTACTTGTCACTTCCTCTGAAAGTGTCAAATTTAAGACAACTTCAAGGAGTCAAAAGCATTTGTTCAGAGGTCAGTTTCTTGCTTCACAAATGGAATATCACATGGTTCCACTTCAGTTATGTTTTAAGAGCTGACGGGTTGACATTTTTATTAAGTTCTATTAGTTGTGTTCTTGTAACTGTGATTGAGAAGAAATTTCTCTGTGAAAGCCAACTTAGCAGTCCTCTGACAATGTGGGAATCCTCTTCTGTAGTTTTTAGTAGGCTTCCCGTATAGAATGAGTATAAAAATACTGCTTTTTGAAAAGATACTTCTGGTGAATGTTTTATCAGATAATTTTAACCCATTTGCTTTAATTAACACATCATGGACATATTTATAGGATTAATCCCTTGTAATTTTAGGGGTTTTTTCCCCCTCGTTAAAAATTACATTTTTTTCAGCCAAAATATTTTTAAATGTACTTATGTATTTGCACAATACTGCTTTGTGTCCTAATAGTATGTAACACGTTCTTGCTGACCTTCCTGGAAAACCCTCAGCCTTTTTGCTTTTCCTAAAAGTGAAGTTATTTGGGTTTCCCAGAAAACACTCGGGTGAGTCTACCTGAACACCAGGTCTTTGCAGGCTGTGGGCACCCTGGGCAGGTCCATTCCCACTTTTCTGTAGGGGAGGCACACACAAAGACTTCGGGGCAAGGCCAGGGGAAGGGCACGTGAGTGCCTTCCCTTGCACGTCAGTCATTGGTCCTCAGGACCTCGTGAGAATGCAATGTAGGGTGCTTGGTCTAATGTTTAATACAGATTTAGATTTTTTAGTTTTTAAAAATAATATCTGAATTCTGAAATATTGGTAGCTAATTCAGAATGTTTAAAAACATCATATAGGCCAAGGAGGCAAAAAAAATCACATTTGCAGGCAGAATCAGCCTTGGGTCGCTGGATGTGGTGGCGCATGCCTCTCAGGCTAGCACTCAAGAGCCTGAGGCAGGAGGATCGCCAGCAGTTCAGGACCAGCCTGGGTTACATAGTGAGTTCAAGGCCAGGCTGAACAACACAGTGAGATCCTGTCCCCTCCACCCTCCCAAAAAAAAAAAAAAAACCAGAAAGAGAGAGAGAATCAGTCAACCTTGGGTTGCCTGTTTGGATCTTAGGCTCTTAAGGAGAATTTGCCCGCTTGTCACACTTCCCCTGTCAGGTTCAAGAATGGTCCCTCTGCAGCTGTTGCCCTATCAGCCTCTCAGACTCACCTTAAACTCTCTGTGGAGCCGGGCTGGTCTCAGACTCAGTAATGCTGCCTCTGCTTTATGGGTGCTGCTAATAGGCATGGTCACCACCCCTGGCTCTTTGTGTTCATTTTTGTTTGCTCCCCAAAAGTCACTTCTCAACCCAGCAGCTCTAATGAACACCTGCTCAGTTCAGATGAACCAGACCCTGTCCTTCCGTGCAGTCCTGTGAGGCTACCTAGCACTCTGCAACCTTTGCAGTTGCGGGGGGCTCCAAGGTGGAAACTTGGTGGAAGAGGAAGGCTGCTCCCTATGTGGCAGCTGGGAAATAGTGAGAAGGGAGCATCAGGGAAGGTGACACTGTCCAGAGGTGTAACACACCTCTTCCTGCAAGCCCTGACCTCTCAGCACACTTAGCTGGGAGCACAGGTAGAGCAATCCACTCCGGAACCAGGTACCCACTGCAGGGATGAGGATTTAGCCCCGGGGGCCACTGCCTACCCTGTAAGCACAGGTTTTGAGTTCAGTCCACGGTACCACAAAAATAAAAATAAAAGGCCCACCTCAGAACGTAGGAGACTTGGGTGGACCTTCTACATCTAAACCATATTACAGATGAGGCTTAGAGAGCACCCAAGTCCATACAGCTGTCACACGGTGCAGGCATGTTCTACATGAAGCCGCACCAGTGCCATCAGACTCCCAAGACCCACGCTTAGCCACTGCTTTCTGTAAACCAGAAAAGAGAATACAACAAAGCAAGCTCATCTCAGAAGTGAGTGCAGGAGCAGAGAGGATTTCAAACCGCCGCCTGTGTGAAGCCTCACTGCTGTGTGGGGAAGCACAGATCACAGTTCTAGAGCACCGTAGTGAAGGATCTCTGTATCCCTGGCATTTTTTTGCTAGTGTTCAGTAGCAGACTTTGACATTTACTAAGTGTTCATTATTTCTTGGCCTTCTCCCCTTCATATACTTTTTTGGCTCCTATTTCTGCTGCTGCTGCTGCTGTGGTTCTTTCTGAGATGCATCTAGTCAGCTGCATATTCAGACTTTGTCATTTTGCTTCTCCATTTCCTCTTGATCTGTACTTCCAGATCCTCTCCTAGTCTCTATCGTAACTTGTCCTAACAGAGCTCCAGACCTGCACATCCAGTGTGATGGCCTGAAGCCACAGTGCTTGTGGTGTGCTTGAAAGTGCTCATCCGAGCAGCTGAGATTTTCATACGATTTCTTTTTACTTATATTGTAAATTTAAATTTTAAAACTTAACAATTTATCCCTTACAGAAAAACTTGTAAGTATATTTGGAACATCTTGGGTTGTGGATTACTTTTTCAACTATAAATTTTATGAAACTTACTGTAAATCAAGTATTTCCAAAACTTAGCATATGAATTGGCATGTACTATAAGTAGAAACACACCTCAGATTTCAAAAGCTTACTATAAAAAAAAATGAAATAGTGCAAGTTATTTTTATATTGATTACATGTTGAAATAATATTGTTGGTGTATTAAGTATGTTACTAAAATAATGTTTCTTTTTAATATTTAAATATGACTATTGGATAATCTAAAATTATATTGTGAAGTTCATGTTTCTATTGGGTGGTGCTGCTTTTGAAATTTATTTCTAAGATATCTCTTTATC
>PVIR01036092.1:0-15882 GCA_004026965.1 Petromus typicus
GGTTTTTTGAGACAGGGTCTCACTTTGTGGTTCAGGCTGGCCCTGAGCTCAGCCTCAAACTCACGTCACAGCAATCCTCCTGCCTCTGCCTCCCGAGTGCTGGGATTACAGGCGTGAGCCACCACGCCCGGCACTGGTATGTGGTACTGGTTGCTGCTGGGGTGAGTCTCCACACCCAGTATTGTTATGTGGTTACCGGTGATTGAACCCAGGTCCTTGCGCTTGCAAGACAGGCGCCGGAACTACTGAGCTATATCCCCGGCCCCCTGGCTCTAACTTTTTAAAAACTAAAGTATTTTATGTTAAAGCAACAATATGTCCCTTGGAAAAACATTAATCAGTAGCACAGAAACTGAAACTTGTGGTTTAAATGATATTTAAATATGTAATAAACTTAAAATTAAGACAAGATTTTCCTTAGACTAGAACTCTAAATAAAGCTGAAAATAACAAAAAGTTTCTCTTTAAAATTACTCTTCCATGGGGCAGGGGATTTAGTTCAGTGGTTCTGGTGTCTGCTTGCCAAGTCCAAGGTCCCAAGTTCGATCCTGGGTAACCACATACCACAGTGCCACTCAGGAGGCAGAGGAAGGAGGATTGCTACGAGTTCGAGGCTGACCTGGGCTACGTAGCTGAGTTCTGGGTTAGTCTGAACTACAAAGTGAGACCCTATCTCAAAAACAAACAAATAAACAAACAAACAAAAAACTACTCTTCCATAATACTGCACAAAACATGCAAAATGAGGTCACCATGAGGCTTTTGCCAGTTCTGAACACCAGTCCAAACAGCTGAAAAGTTCAAAATTCTAAATACAGTCCTGACAGTTTATGCTCCACAAAAACAAAACAAAACACCTCCTGCCTGTAAGGCTGCACCTGGTATCAGCAGTGGGGAGCACTATACACACCACCTTCCTCACCTTAGCCACATGGCAGAAGGCATCAACACTGGGGAAAGGAAGCCTCTTAAGAAATAGTGCTGGGCTGGGGATTTAGTTCAGTGGTTCTGGCACCTGCCTTGCAACTGCAAGACCCCGGGTTCAATCCCCAGTAACCACATACCACAATGTAGGTGTGCTGACTCATGCCCACCAACAATCAGTACCACATACCACAAAGTTGGGCATGGTGGCTCATGCCTGTAATCTCAGCACTTGGGAGGCAGAGGCAGGAGGATTGCTGTGAGTTTGAGGCTCGCCTGGGCTTCGTAGTGAGCTCAGAGCCAACCTGAACTATAGAGTGAGACTCTGTCTCAAAAAAAAAAAAAAAACCACCACCAAAGGGACTGAGGCTACTCAGTGGTAGAAAGACCCTGCTCCATCCATGGGGAGTGAGTAACCCACACGCCTCCCTTCTTTCTGGGGATGGAATTAGTGGCTTATTAGGCTCCTCTACATAACTAATCCAAGGCCCCACTGCCAGGACTCCAGGGCACCATCATCCACATGGTGGCACTGTGCATGGGTCACAGGACTGACCCTAGGTGGCCAGGAGCCACCAGAGCCACTGGGCTGTGGACACAAATCACGCCAGTGTGTGTGGCAGCCCTCCATACCCCTCACAGCACTGTATGACTGAGACAGCATGTGCAGGGCAGGGGCCTGCGCACAGGGGCAATGACAACACAGGGCCCGTCTCCCTGGCCTGCCCACAGGCACAGGTAACAAGGCACCTGGTGTTGGTGGAGGCCTGAGAGTGACCACCCCAATGAACAGTAACAAAGCACCCTCACCAACACCAAGTGTTAAAGGGAGGCATGGAGGAAACCCTGCTTTATGCCCTACCTGCATAACTTAAGGGAAGATCTGCTTAAAACAAAGCCCCCAACGTTTTAATCAAGTCAGAGCCCAATAATATCCAAATTGTCCATAATATAACTCAAAATATTTCCTACTAAAACCCAGAAAAAATCTCAACTTGAAGAAAAGATAATCAACAGGTGCTAACACTGAACTAACAGATATTAGAATAATCCGACAAGTATTTTAAAGCAACCACCACAAAAAAAGTTCCAATGTGCAATTATTAACACATGAAAAAAGTTCAATTGAAAATTTTAGCAAAGAAATAGAAGACAGAGGAATCAGTGGGAATTACAAAACAAAACAAAAAAACATGATAAGAGTGGATACGGTGGCACATTCCTGCAGTCCCACACTTTGGGTGGGAGGCTGTGGCAGGAAGATGATAAACTGGAGGCCAGGCTGGCCAATCCAGCAACTTGGCAAGACCTTGTCTCAAAAAATAAAAAGAGCTGAGGATGTGGCTCAAGGCCATGGGTTCAATCCCCAGTAGCACCAGGAGAAAAAAAAAGTTGACTAACAAACAATAAAGAAAAAATAAGTGAGCATAAGGATTCCCAAGAGAAATTAATATAAATGAGAGAAAAAGAGAACTCTGACTGCAATAAAGTATCTAACATTGTATAGGTGTCTGAAGGGGAGAAAGTGGAGGTAAGCCTTAAAAGAAACAGTAGTTTCCCCTTACCCACTACGAATACATGGGTGGGAGAGATTAGTGGACTAATGAAACTGTTCCTTCTATACACTCAGAGTGTGCCCCCAAAAATGTATACATCAGGAAAATAAAACCTTGAATAAATATTTTAATACTGAATTTCTTGAGGGCTGAGGATTTAAGCTCAGTGGTTTGGGTGTCTGCCTCACAAGCATAAGCTCCAGAGTTCAATCCCTGGTACAAAAAAATAAATTTCTCAAGACATCATGTTATCAATACAAGCAAACTCTGGCCTCTACAGTTGTAAGAGGTGGTCATAGTGGTGGTCATGAGCTTCTAGACATTAGTACATCAAACTGTTGTGGTATACATATACTTTTTTTGGTGGACTCTGTATCTATTTACCACACAGTTGACTATAAAACTAGGCAGAGTAAAAGATACATAACAATGGGCCAGGGATTTTAGTTCAATTGTTCCTGCATCTGCCTGCCAAGTGCAAAGTCCCAATCCCTGGGAACCACATACCACAGTGCCGGGCATGGTGGCTCATGCTTGTAATCCCAGCACTCAGGAGGCAGAGGCAGGAGGACTGCTGTGAATTCGAGAATAGCCTGGGTTATATAGTGAGTTCAGGGCCAGCCTGAACTACAAAGGGAGACTCTGTTTCAAAAAAAAAAAAAAAAAGGTAACAATAACAACAATATCAACACATTATAATAAAACTGCCAGCATTCTTACTCTCACATATTAAGTAACCTAAGGGTTCCTCAAACGCAAACAGTGATACCAGGCAGACGGATAACCTAGCCAGCTACTGAGTGACTAAGGCGGCTGCTGTACACCGGGCAAAGGACATTCTGCATTTAGGCTTATTCTTCAAGGGAAGATGTGGATCCGTTGTGAGAACAATGACAAGCCAGACCTCAAGTAAGAACACACAGCCCAAGGGGAACGCTAACCTATACTACTTCCAAGTAGTAGTAATTAATAACTTGCAAAATCTTCCTTTTTTATCTATTTTTACTCTCAGGGAACTGTACAAAGAAATATAGAAAACTAATGAATGGGGTAATGATGACTATTGCTATGAGTATATAATAAAAATTTTCCCAAGCAAGTGCTTATTTCATAAACTCTACTCATCGTAAGTGTCACAATGAATTTGTAAATTCACCACTTACTATACAAACAATGGAAAACTGAGCACACCAACAGGCTTTGCTACAAATTATAATGTACATGAACCATTTAAACATGATAAATTTTTAATAAATAGTATGTTAAAATATATTCCACTAAACTATTAAAATGATAACCTATCTCATACAGTATTATTTACATTAATATTTCACAGATCAAATCAAAGATCTTTCAATTACGAGGTCTCTGGTATGGCCTGTGCTGTGATGTCCCCCAAAAACCTCATGCTTTCTCAGAGGTAGCCGAATCTACAGTGTGTGACTGATTCACACTGGGGCTGGCCACAAGGGCACGAGGGCACTAGGATCAAGGACATGAGTGCGGCCCACCCTAAGTAATCTGAGTAAGATAAAAGGGGCAGAAGGACATGGTTAAAGTTCCTGGCTGCTTTGGCTACTTTCAGTCTACCATGAACTGCCTACCCTCTGTCACATGTCACCCAACCTTGAAGCCAGCTGACTGAAACCTCTACAAAATGTGACCTAAATAAACTTTTCCCTTTAACTTTGGATGCTGGATGTTTTGTCCCAGTAACGAGAAAAATATAACTAAGACAGTCTCTCCCCTTAATTGGATCTTAGGAGAAAATGAAAAAGAAAAGAAAACTGTATTTGATGTTATTCTAAAAGTCAATTTTAAGAACTGAACTCACTGTAGACTGTGAGCCCCCAGAGGGACTGTGTTCATACTCATCTCTTTGCACTTCCTAGTTTGGGCACTAAGTCACGGCAGCCAACACAGGGTACCCAAGCTCTTCTGATTCAAGCCTCTCAGCCTGGTGTGTTCCCAATGTCCAGACTCCAGGCCCGCTCTGACTATCTGAGATCAGTGACTTCCTCCTCTGCCTCCACATCAAGATATGAGTTCATCTAGAGCTAGTGGCTTCTTAATATGTTTACTCAAACATCTCTCAATAAATACCTTAAGCGCTTTGCCATTTGACTTGCATGTCTTTAAATTTCTACTGGACACAGGAGTGATGGTGCACACCTGTAATACCAGCACTTGGGAGGCTGAGGCAGGAAGACTGCTGTTGAGTTTGAGGCCAGCCTGAACTGCAGAGGAAGACCCTGTCTCAAAGAATTCCTACTTGATATAGTAAAGGACCTTTCATGTAGGCAATTTAAAAGCCTGGCCAAGTTAGGCACTATATGGCAAGTATGTAATCTCAGCTACTTGGAAGGTTGAGCCAGGAGAAAGGCAAGTTTAAGGCCAGCCTGGGTAACTTGGTGAGACCTTGTTTCAAAATAAAAAGTAAATGGCTGGAGATTCAGCTCACTGATTCCAATGCCTATCTCAGAAGCACAAGATCACAAGTTCGATCCTCAGGACCAAAAATAAATAAAATAAAAGTTTAAAAGGGCTGAGGATATAGGTAGTGGTAGAGCCCCTCTGGGTTCAATTCCAGAAAGGACAGGAAGGGAGGGGAAGAGAAGGGAGAAATCAAGCAAGCACTGGTCATTCATCAAGAAAAAGTATGAAGTTTTAAAATTTATGGCCGTAGGAGCCACTCTTAACTTAGTGTCCACTATGGCTAGACAGTTATACTCATTCAGAGTGCATTACTTTATTCAATCACGTATAATCTTAGATCTGAGAAACGGGGTGAAAAAGTCGGGTCACATTCGGTATCAGAGCCACGGGAGTCTAAGCAGAGACAGTGTGCAAGAGACGGGAGGTGTTACCGGACTGTGCTGCGACTGAAAACTGCCTGGAGGCCTTACATCAGCTGATTCTATTTTGGTTACTGTATTTGTCACTTTCCTGTCATTAGGACAAAAACTCAACACTCTCAACTTAAAGGAGGACTTTGTTCTGGCTTACAGTTTCAAGAAGAGTCTGTCCGCGGTTGGTTTGTGCAGAGGCAGAAGTGCAATGGCAGACAAAAGATGCTCTCCTCAGTGAGGCTAGGGAGCGGAAAAGCAGAGGAGGAGCCAAGGACAAGAACACATCCTCTGGTGACGGTCCCAGTGACCCACCTCCAATCAAGCCCACCTCTGCGCAGCATATTCAGCCAGGAACTCACTGATGGACGGACCCAGTGATGAGCACAGGGCTCCAAGAGTGAGGACCTGAGCTTATGGGGCAGGTATAGTGTCACTGAGCTAAGTCCCCAGGCCTCGAGGAAGACTTTTAAACCTAAACCCAGTACCGGATAGGGGTGGCAATCGAAGCACAATGACAACATGGATGCCTATAAACTATAAACTGTAAAATGCCATAAGCCAGGCACAGGGGCATATGCTATCATCTCAGCACTCAGGCGGCTGAGGCAGAATCCCACGTTCAAGGCTGGCCTGGACTACGCAGTAAATTCCTGACTCAAATCCTACCCAAAGGTAGGGAATTCATAAAATGGATAAAAATAACAAATGTTATATATGATCTACAACCAAATTTTTTTTCTAAATCACACAAGTATTATTACAAACCTATAAAAGTGGCAAAAAGGTAAAAACTTACCACACTATCTAGTAACCCAGCCTAGTTATTTATTTAACCCAGTAAAGTAAAAACATAAGTTCATGTAAAACCTACATGAATATGTGTAATAGTTTCACTCATATTTTCCCCAAACTAGAATAAATCAATCCAACAAACCCACAATTAAGTACTGACTAGAACATACACCAGAGAACAGAACACTAAGCAATATGAAGAAGTGAATATAGCTAAGGAGCAAATACAGTAACAGAAGCCAGATTCCAACAACGCACACTGCACGACTCTATTCATGACATCTTGGAAATACGCAGATCAGGGACATCCATAGAAGAAATGGGCTAGTGGTTGCCGGGGTCAGAGAGGTGAGGGGAGGAGGTCAAACCTTTACAGGGGACAAGGGGATTTGAGCAGATGATGATGGGACTATTATATATCTTGATTTTGCGGGCTATAGGACTGCATGTATATACTGAAATAGGTATTTCATGGTGATAAATTTTATTAGATTTCAATTATGCCTTAATTTAAAAATGAAAGAGTCAGGGATGCTGCACCTACCTGCCAAGTACAGAGTCCTGAGTTCAATTTCTGGTACCAAGAAAAATAAAAAATAAAAATGTCATTCCATAATACTGTCTAGTTGTGGGAAAGAAATAACAAATAAGAGGAATATTATGAAAATAATAATCTTGGTCTCCCATGTCGGTTTTTTTTTCTTTTTTGGAAATAGTACACACTGGCCTCAAATTTGCAGCAATCCTCTTGCCTCAGCCTCCTAAATTTTGGGACTATGGGCATGCACTACTACACCTGGGCTTATTTACTCTAAAATGTGATCTAATGAAATTATAGATTAACATATCTTTCAATGAGTACATTTATTTCATGCACTCAGGTAATAGTAATATTGTTAGAGACTATGGAAATCATCACTAGTGTTAACCAAATCCTAGCTTTCCAACTTTCTGAGCACATGGTACAATTAACTGCACTTCCCTGCAACTTCAGATGTTAGACATGGAAACTGACTTGCTTTGTCCTAAGTATGAACAAATGCAATGATTAGTTTGGGTCTATAGGTCTCACAGAGGAATGCCACATACAAAAAGTACTATTTTCATCACATCATATCAAGGGCATGCAACATCAACAGAGTATGTACTGGGCCGGAGAGTTAGCTCAGTGGTTCCGGCACCTGTCTTGCAAGCGCAAGGACCGGATTTGATTCCCTGGCAACCACGTACAATACTGGGCGTGGAGACTCACCCCAGCAGCAACCAGTACCACATACCACAGTGCCGGGCGTGGTGGCTCACGCCTGTCATCCCAGCACTCGGGAGGCAGAGGCAGGAGGATTGCTGTGATGTGAGTTTGAGGCTAAGCTCAGGGCCAGATTGAACTACAAAGCGAGACCCTGTCTCAAAAAAAAAAAAAAAAAAAAAGTATGTACTGACCTAATTACCAACAGAATGTCTACAATTGTAATGGACAAATGCTAAAAATATATTATTGATAAAGGTTATTCAAAAAATGTCTGTGGGATACCCTACATATCCAAAAACAGGTAAGCAGCTACATGCATTCACTGTATGCTCTATATTCAGGCCCTTTAAAATAATAAATAGGGCCAGGGATTTAGCTCAGTAGTTCTGGCATCTGCCTGGCAAGTGTAAGGTCTCAAGTTAGATCCCTGTACCACATACTACAATGCCAGGCATGGCAGCTCATGCCTGTAATCCCAGCACTCAGGAGACAGAGGCAGGAGGATTGCCAAGAGTTCAAGGCCAGCCGGGGCTACACAGTGAGTTCAGGACCAGCTGGAACTACAAAGCAAAACCCTGTCTCAAAAAACTAAAAACTAGAGCCAGAGATTTAGCTCAGTGGATCTGGTGCCTGCCTGGCAGGCACAAGGTCCTGAGTTCAGTCCCTGGTAACCACATACAACAATGCCAGCTGTGGTGACTAATGCCTACCAGTAATCAGTATCATATACTGCAACGATGGGCGTGGTGACTCACACCTGTAATCCCAGCCCTTGGGAGGTAGAGGCAGGAGGATTGTTGTGAGTTCTAGACCAGCCTGAACTACAAAGTGAGACCCTATCTCCAAAAAATAAAAAAAAAAATTAAATAAAAACCAACATCAATAAATAAATTAATAAATATAACTGTACAATCATATGAAAAACACATCATGTTAAATAAACACCGCAGGAATGAAAAATGAACTCGTATTCTACCTTCAACTAGGTAAAAACATTTAACAATTTACAAAAGGAAATGCAAAAACTGAGAGCTATTAGAACTGATTAGATGAGAGTAAGGTTGATGTATTTCTCTGCCTTTCCTTAACTGTCCTGCGTTTTGCTGAAACTTTTACAGTTATAAGAGAATAACTATTTTTTGAAAAAACTTGGATGTGGGAACTAGGCCCTGCAAAATTCCTAATTCTCCGTGTTTCTCAAATTTACATTATTTTCTTATGCTTCCAGAGTACTATCATTACTAAGTTAACAGTTCACTTTTACTGTTTCTCCTGGAAGACTGAAAACTCTATTCTGGCTCCTTGCTGACTAGACTTGGTGTAAGTCTGCCAACAGAAGGG
This sequence comes from Petromus typicus, assembly GCA_004026965.1. Taxonomy (NCBI): domain Eukaryota; kingdom Metazoa; phylum Chordata; class Mammalia; order Rodentia; family Petromuridae; genus Petromus; species Petromus typicus. Next base: position 8,712 of record PVIR01036092.1, read on the forward strand.
CCTCTACAAGATCAGGAGAAACACAGAAAGAACGAGCAGTCAAAGCCACTTTCTACTTCTGGTACTGAAAACCAGCAGTGCCAGGGAGCTGCAGGATCAGGCTTCTCAAGCAGTCAGAGAAGCGGTGGTGGGGATTCTGCCAGCAGCAGAGGGCAGCTTCAAGCTTCAGCAGCGCAGGCAATACCTTCAACACTTTCGAAAGGAGAAAGCCAGTTACCACTGTACCTCCCTTCAGTTCCAATTCCCCCTGCAGTACCTGCTTAGTGATGAAAAACTGAACTCTTACATTTTGTTTGTAAAAGGGAGTGCTGGAGGGACATGCAAGAGGAGGAGTGGTTTACTTACTCTGGCTACATGGTCAGTAGGTTTGTTTGAATGTAACTTCCCCACAGTCCTACTGCTAAGGACCCAGACCCCTGCAGGACCTGCACAGGGACACACAGAGGTGTGTCCATGCCTTCCACATGATCACCTGTCAACCATCGGTCTGTCCCCTGAAGGCTGTTTTCTGCTTCCAGGAAAAGGCAGAGTATGATTTTACATTCCTAAGAATACAGGAAAGTATCAGTCGCCCAACATCTTCCCCAGTACTTGGTATGGCTGGTCTTGAGAGTATCATTATATCCCCTTTATTCCACTAGTGATGATTTCCATAATCTCTAACAATATTACTACCTGAGTGCATGAAATAAATGTACTCATTGAAAGATATTTTAATCTACAAGGGGGAGATGTATAGTGGGAGCTCACTGTAGTTTTAACAGCCTGATTGAAATATAGTATATAAACCATAAAGTTAATCAACAATGTATTCAAGTCAATAATTTCAAATTTAATTACAGAGTTATACACCAGACACCAACAATCAACTTTTAAAATATCATCATTCTGGGCCGGGGAGTTAGCTCAGTGGTTCCGGCGCCTGTCTTGCAAGTGCAAGGACCCGGTTCGATTCCCCGGTAACCACATAACAATACTGGGCGTGGAGACTCACGCCCAGCAGCAACCAGTACCACATACCACAGTGCCGGGCGTGGTGGCTCACGCCTGTAATCCCAGCACTCGGGAGGCAGAGGCAGGAGGATTGCTGAGATGTGAGTTTGAGGCTGAGCTGAGTGCCAGCCTGAACCACACAGCGAGACCTTGTCTCAAAAAACCTAAAAAAAAAAAAAAAAAAAATCATCATTCTAAAATGAAACTTTGTAGCTAGCAGGAATACACCTATCTTCCTCAGTCCCAGCTAGCCACTACTGTAATCTACCTTCTCTACACAGATTTACTTATTTTTAACATTTCCTACAAATTGGATCACATAAAATGTGGTTTTTGGTGACCCACTTCTTTCATTTAGCATAATGCTAAGGAAGTCAAATTGTACTATCTATCAATACTCTGTCCTTTTATACTTCTGAATAACATCCATTTTAGAGACTGGCCACGTTTAGCCATCCTCTGGGGGGCATCAAGCATTCTCTTCTATTTGTTCACCATGAAGGACCCTCCTAAGTTTCGTGTGAATGCACACTTAACTCTTGGGTGTATACAGAGAAATGGACTGACTGTGAGTCACGTGGTCAGTAAGTTTAACCTTCTGATGACACAAAATCAGCTGGGACATTTTACATTCCCATTAGGGAGCAGGGAAGGTCTAAGTGTTCTACAACCCTCATCCACTCTTACTATCTGTCTCTTTTGATCACAGCCCCTGAGTGGGAAGGGGTATCTCATGATGGTTGGGATCATCACTTACCCAATGAGTGACCAATGATGCTAGTGTCTTTTCATGTGCTTAACAGCCACATACATATACTGTTCAATGAAATACCTTCCCAGATCTTTGAGCCATTTTTAAAAATAGATTTATTTTCTTATTCATTTTCAAGAGGGTGTTTCCTTCTTTGTACACTCAATGTATACGTCATTAAATGTATGTGTGTGGCCAGGCATGGTGAAGCATGCTCGTAAACCCAGAACTCTAGGAGGCTAAGGGAGGAAGATCGAAATTAAGCCTAACCTGGGCAACTTAGTAAGATCTTGTCTCGAAATTCTAAAAAAAAATCCTGAGGTGTAGCTCAGTGGTCAGGCTTTGGAGCCAAGGCACACACACGGAAATATTTACTGACCTGTGTTCATTCTCTTAAGTCTTTCAAAGAACAGAAGTTCTGGATTTGAGGCTATCCAATATATCAAAATCTTCTTTGGTGGATCATGTATCTGATGTTAGATCTAAGAAATATTGTTCTAACCCAAAACAAAAAGAAAATTTTTTTATATTTAGTTTTAGGTGTTTTCATGTAGAGCTAATATTTTTTAAATTTTGTGATATGGCTGAAGCCATGGTACCCATGTTTTTTACCCATGAATATTCAATTATTTCAGTACCATTTCTTGAAATATACTTTTTCTGCTAAGTTACTTTTGCACTTTTGGCAAAAATTAACTGTCTTTCTACATATGGGTGTTTTCAGACATGACACTAATTTGGACATAACATCAAACACACAAACTGACAGGAAGATACTCCCCTTTCCCAGTATGCATCTGGGTGAAGCCAAATTTTCATACCCCTTAATCAAAACACATAGTAACAGAATTGGCTATAAAGGCAGAAATGTCTTCTATTAATTGATATAAAAGAAATCTATAAAAAATTAAGTGTTACTCTTCTAACTAAAGATTTTTATCTTACAAAATACACTTATTTATCATAAAGCTATTCTTGATAATGTGTGGAGTCTGTTACTGTTAAATATTCTACATAACTTGTAAGGTTTATTTGAATATGCTAAACATCTACATATAACCCACGTACATAAAAATCCTTTGGGTCCTCAATTTTAAGAGTGATAAAGGCCCTCAGATCAAACTTTGAGAATGATTACTCTGTTATCAATGTTACCAATGGTTCAGGACATGTTTAAGAACCGTTCTGTTCAATACAAGTATCTCTCTAGGCACTTTATCATGTCTGCAGAAGGAAAATAACGCTTATTATGTAGCACACAGCGCTGAGAATAGTTCTAGGTACACAGTAAGTATCCAATATTTGGTAAACAGAAAGAAAAAGAAAAGCAAGGAATCTCCAAATCATCTACTGCAAATAGAATGGCATTCCAAAAGGGTAAATTTTATTGTGCAAAAAATATATTTTATTAATTTGCTTCTAGGTTTACAGAAAATACCATCAGGTAGGAATAGGGAAAAGGAGGGACAGAAAAGTAAAAAGGATAAATAATATCACGAAGTTAAAGAAAATGCTTGTGTCTTCCACGCTGTGGAGAACTTGCCGTTGAACTGTGCCCCAACTTCCCCACAAAACTCCTATGTTGAAGCCCTATCTTCTAGTACTTCACATCGTGACAGTATTTGAATGTGATTTAAGTTAAAATGTGGTTGCTAGTGTGGACCCTAACTAGCATCCTTTACAAAAAGAAAGCTGGGACAGACACATGCACAGAACGGAGGCCCTGTGAAGATGAGCCGTCAGAAATTTGAGTTCAACAGTGAGACCTAACAGGGTACTCGGAAGTAGTGTGGCAACTGATATCTCACTTCTGCTCAAAACTGTCCCACAGAAGTCGATGAAAGCCCTACAGGCTCAAAGCCCCTCTAGCTCCTCCACGGCCCACGATCTTTCTGATCTCATGTTACACGCGTTCCTTTCTGACTCACTCAACCCACCATCCTGGTCACTGGACGAACTGGCCGAACACTCTCAGCATGCTCCAATCTGGAGGCCTCACTGGCTGTCCTTCTGCCCAGATTTCTCTCCCCAGCATTTGCAGGGCCAACTCCTCTTCAACCAGCACGTCTTTACAATCCTATTTAAAACTGCAATCTTTGCCCTTGTACCCTAGCAATCCTCACTAGCTTCTAATTTGCTGTTTTAAAAAGCATTTGTAGGGCCGGGGATATAGCTCAGTGGTTCCGGCACCTGTCTCGCAAGCACAAGGACCCAGGTCGATCCCAGGTATCCACATAACAATACTGGGCGTGGAGACTCAACCCAGCAGCAATCAGAACCACATACTACAGTGCCGGGCGTGGTGGCTCACGCCTGTTATCCCAGCACTCGGGAGGCAGAGGCAGGAGGATTACTGTGATGTGAGTTGGAGGCTGAGCTCAGGGCCAGCCTGAACTACAAAGTGAGACCCTGTCTCAAAACAAAAAACAAAAACAAACAAAAAAAGAAAGCATTTGTAACTTCTAGTTATACTACATAATTTATCAAGTTTGCTGTCTTCTCCTTCTCATCTACCAAGTTAAGAGCCACAATGTAAGCACTATGAAAGTATACTGTTTTGTTCCCTCCCTAGCACAAATACACAAAGAAAAACTTGACTCAAACAGGTTCTCAATAAACACCTGTCAAATAAGTGCAGGTACATTTGGCCACAGGAAACGCAAAGCCTGAAGCTGGTCTGCAGTGAGACTGAAGCAGACACGTCTGGAATTAGAGATGAAAGACCATATGACTCTAGACGGAGGACAACCAATTATGTGAGTCTCATATCCTTCTGATTCACTTCTCCCAAATTTAAATTACTTCTACTTTGTGCTATAGTGGACAAAGAACATGATCAACTGCAGTACACTTCAGCCTCATTCCTTTAGAATGAGTATTTTCCATAATGCATAAAGTACAATGACTTTGATATCCCATAAAAATTACTGGTAAGATTTTATATTGTATTTTACCAGTCTACACATTAATATAGAAAAGTGAAAAACTTTTAAAAAATAACTATGTAATGCTGGGCTAAACTGTGAGCATTCTACTATGCCAAAATGTTTAATAATATCTTTATGAGCGCTCCATGTATCAATGCTTGCTTGCAGTATTTATTCCACCACTTGAGTGCTCTTCTGGGGCGGTGGAGGGAAGACAGGCATGGTGGCACAGGCCTGTAATTCCGGCACTAAGGGAGGCTGAAGCAAGGTAAGTGTAAGTTGAAGCCACCTCAGGAACCTCAGCCACTGACAACCTGTCTCAAAATAAAATAAAAGAGGCAGAGGAGGCCGGGGATTTAGCTCCTTGGGATTTAGCTCCTTGGTTCCGGCGCCAGCCTTGCAAGCGCAAGGGCCTGGAGTTCGATTCCCAGGAACCATATACAACAGTGCCAGGCATGGAGACTTGCGCCTGTAATCCCAGCATTCTGGGAGGCAGAGGCAGGAGGATTGCTGGGAGTTTCAGGCTGGGCTCGGGCCAGCCTGAACTACAAAGCAAAACCCTGTCTCAAAAAAAAAAAGGGGCTGAGGTCCTGGCTATAAAGACAGGCCCAGGGTTCAACCCTCAATATGGCAGCAAAAAAGGGGTCTATCTTTGAGCAAAGGACAGATTTTTTTTTTCCCCAAAACTAAAAAATCTCCATGCACTGCAAAATAAGGAGTACATATGTGTAAGATCTCCTCAAGTTCTAAAATTTAAAGAGTAAGACAGTTACATAAATGGGAAATCATATAATTCAGTACTATTTACTACAAACACAAAACATTTTGAACATTGCAATATCACACATGACACCAGGCACAGAAAGCAACAAAGCTAATTTGATGAGAGAAGAATTCTACTCTATTTGCTTGGTATATGAGTAACAAACATTCTGAATCTCTTTGCTCTCAGAATATTAAAATTTTTTAAAAGATAAAAGTTAACATTATCCAGTTTTCAACAGGAAGCAGCTTTAAAAGGTTTTTTGAAATTTCATTTTCTTTGTATTTAGCCATACTATTTTCCAATCCTATTACCAAAAAGAAAAAAAATATTTCCCTTCATAATCAGATAAAAACTGAAGTTTCAGGACCAGGGATTTAGCTCAGTGGTTCTAGCACTTGGCCTGCAAGTTCAAAGTCCTTAATCCCCAGAACCAAAAAAAACCTCCAACAAACAAAACCAAAACTCAAGTTGCAATGCTTTAATAATCAACGATAACAAGCTTCGCAAATAGAGCAGTTTTCTATAGGTTTCTGGTATCTTCATTTTATAATTTTTTATCATGAAATTCTTGTTATCCTACCTTTTCTTCCAGTGTTATTTGAAATTAAATTCTAAAAATGTCAAGAAAGACTTCCAATTTGCAGAATGAGACATGAGAGCAATAAAATTAACTTTCATTCCATGAAAAATAGTTTCATCAAATATAAACTATGGTTTTTCAACTTATATCAATGATTCAACCGAACAGCTGGCATTCACTTTTAAATATCTAAGTGTAGAGTTTCACAGACATGCATTTGAATCCTATCACTGCTAAAGCTACCTGTGTGATTTTGGGCAAGTTACTTAATCATACTAACCTTTAGTTCCCTAACCTGTAAAATGAAGATACTGTCTCCTAAAAGTGTTAGGAGAATTAGACGAGATGGTTAAAGTGTTTAGTAAATAACATACCACATACTCACTTCTCAGTAAACATCAGTCACTTTATAAGGTAACTAATTCAACTTAGTAACTACTGAAGTCAATAATATCATTTAGACCATACCCAGTTACAATTTTACAAAGGGGAAATATCTTGACTACTAGAAATGTTTCTTTCTCCTCACATAGTTTCCACTCAGTGACAGAGCTGAATGTATCAATTCCTGAACTAACAATACCAAAAGAATGGAGATTTAATGTAACACACAAGAAAATATAAAGTGATAAAAAATATATGTCTCACTAGATTTAGTCAATCAAACTTTAATCCAGCTGGGGATGTAGCTCAGAGGTGCAGCGCTGGCCTGGCAAGCACAAGGTCCTGGGTTCAATCCCCAGGACTGCAAAATAAACAACAAAAACTTTAATCCAGCCTGGCAGGGTGGTGCACAGCTATGAACTCCACACTCTGGGAACCTGAGGCAAAAGGATCCGGAGTTCAAGCCCACGAGGCCCTGTTTCAAAATAAAAATTCAAAAGGACTAGGTAGCTCAGAGTGAAAGCCTGAGTTCAATCCCTAGCGGTGCAAACAAACCTATGTAGGTGGAAATTGACCTGCAAGTCCACCTGTCAAATAGAAGGAGATCTCTCATCTCCAGCGGTTCCCCTTCCTTCTCTATTACAACGGAGTCTTCAGGCACGATTAGCTTTACTCATGGAATACAACAAACACGCCTGCAGCTTAGTGAAAGGGAAGCTATTCACAATCCGAATAAAGTGCCTAGGTTCAAATCTGTCTCCATGTCTGTG
>PVIR01036093.1:0-16043 GCA_004026965.1 Petromus typicus
TAACCAATTATGTTGATTAAATGTAGTTTAGGATCTCCCCACTACATACAAAATCAGCTTACATTTCTTATTGTAAAGTTGAAGATTTCATGGTATTATTACTTTCAGTTCTATTCATCATCAGCTGTGATGGCTTCTGTTTTTTATTTTTCTCTTTTGTAAGAAGCATACGTTTCATTGCTGATTTTTTTCTATAAATGTTAAACAATGCATCAGATATCAAAGTGTTAAAATTGGTGTTAAAATCTCTTCAGCTAGATGCCTGGGTAAATACATAAGTTATATCTAGAGTTTTGTCATTGTGCTTATATTATCTCTATAGCATAGAGTAGAAATGTTTTGTTACTGTTACTTTACTCTTTTACTACTTTACAGATTTATTCTAAGGTGTAGCTTTGTTCTTTCTCTTTGCCAGTAATATTTATTAAAATCATTTTATTTTAAAAGACAGAATGAAAGAACGAAGCTGGAATTAGCGTTGACAAATCTAAACCTGGATACAACTTCAAAAATGTATTAACTTTAATGTAGACATGTTAACATATTAAAGAGATTTATAATTTTTAAACTAAAGCTAGTATAAGAAACCAACTGAAATACATAAAGTCATAAAAGGACCAGTATTTTTCAATTTTTTCCAGTTAATTAATCTTTTCCAAATAACTAATTAATTTATATATTTTCAAACTGGGTAAAACCTTCCTTTCTACTTATGTTTTAAATATGAAATTAAAAAAGCTATGTAATGATTCTTACTTTTTTATTTCTGTTTTTACTTTATCACAAATATATTTCTATTATAAAACCTTCCTTTTTAAACCTCATATTAACATGACACTATTGTTTTCTTCTTTAATTTTTCCAGTAAGTCAATGAAGACTTTGAAGTGAGCCATGAATTGACTGAAAAGAGTCATCCTCCAGCCACACATGTACTGTTTAATTGCATTACATTCTCAAGGGATTTTGCCAAAGTGTTAATGTGCATTTCTGTAATTATTCTGACATAAATAACATCATACAGCAATGAACGCACACTTCCTCATACAACAGAACACTCACGTCTTATCCTGAGATGGTCTGAGCCTTGCTCTTTTACATTATGCATAGCTTTAATGTTTTAAGAACATTCCTTGCTTACATGTTTGAAAGGCCTGCTTCTACTTTGCAGGTTTCAGCCTAAATGTCATTGTTTCAGAGAAAACTTTTCTAATCACATTATTACAAAAGAAATAAAACATTTCACCTTAACTGTTTCTATCATTAAACTTGTGGGTTAGAGATATAAACAAGAAACATTCTAAACTACAACAATGTGCTATCCTTAGAAACAAACAGCCTTGGGCTGGGGATTTAGCTCAGTGGTTCAGGCACCTGCCTTGCAATCGATAACCACATACAACAAGGCCGGGCACGGTGATTCACGCACAACAGCAATCAGTATCACATAGTGCTGGGAATGGAGGCTCACGCCTGTAAACCCAGCACTTGAGAGGCAGAAGCAGGAGGATTGTTGAGTTTGAGGTTGAGTACAAGAAGAACAACCTGAACTACATAGACACTGTCTCAAAAAACTAATAAATAAATAAATGAATAAATAAAAGAAGAAACCAACAACCTTACTTCATTTCTTCACATTGCCATAGTATCTCACATTACAAAAAGGTGAGTGCTAGACAATAAGACACTACATTTAGATAACTTTAATTACATCATATTGTTAAAAGTGTTGTACATTATTGTTAATATTGTTCATCTCTTACAGTTACTCATTCTTAAACTTTATCATGTGCATAGCTAGAGAAAAAGCATAGTGAATACACATAGTGTGGCACTCTCTCAGTGTACAAGCATCTTCTGGGAGCCTTGGAATATAGATCTCAAGGATAAAGGAAAATGCTTTTATTAGGGAAAAAAATCATAATAGAAAGAGTTTGGTTGTAGAGCATTTCTACTGTTGCCATTTTATATATTCTGTGTTGCTTACTCTTTGTCAGATCTCAATTCCAAATCTATAACAAAGAAAGCAACCTAGATTCTACTGATATCTATATGACAAAAATGAAAAAAAGAAAAATTAACCTCAACACTGTAGTCAACCTTAGTCAATTAAGAAATAAAATTTCTTAAGTAATATGATGGTAGTATAATTGAAATTCACTTAAGGGTCATTCACTTATGGATGAAATTTTTAAGGACACACAACTGAACAGCTTGCTGTGTAATTTAGGGAAGTGAGTTGCGATAAAACTGACTTATATTATCTACTGCAGATACAAGTGAAAGGAGCACTTACAGTTTGAGAGTTGCTTTTACATAACCAAAGATGGATGAGGACAAATAATAATTGTTTACTAACTAGAACATGCTCTTTGTTAATCAGAGTATTTTACATTTTCAATTATCTTATTTTCTTCACATATCTGAAGTACAAGACACATCTCTCTGGCAGACTTTAAAGACTATATAAACATGTTTCTTAAATCTTCATAAGAATGTAAACTCCAGGTAGCTTTACCAGTATAGAATTACAATGAGCATACCAACTTGTCTCTAGTATAAATTAAGCAAAGGGTCGGTATTAACAGGTAGACATCTGAGGTATAAAATATGGTTTTTATAAAATATGGTCTTAAATATGGTCATAAAATAAAATATGGTCATAAAATATTGTTTTTAAACTAAAAAAATGTTACAGTAACAGACACATTGTCATCAGTCTCTCAGAACCTTCAGCTCATTTGAATGCACTTATCTCACCACTGCCACATTCTGAAGCAACTCTGAAGTCCTATTTCACGAGTGTCTTTAGTTGTACTGTGGTGGCTGCCTTGATAACTAACACTGAATGAAATAAATTACTTTACCTTCATTGTGAGCTTGGAAAAAAGCCAAAAGTTATTCAGTGCAGGTCTAATTAACAAGGTACAGGAGGGCACACTGTAATGTTTTTATCTGAACCTGAAGTTAAGTAGTTTGAATAATTCAGCATAGTGGCACTCATCACAGCAACACTAAAGACATTCACAAAACAGAACTTCCAAAACTGCCTTAGAAAATAGCAAGACTGATGGGACTGAGTGTGATAAGCCAGGGGGACTATTTTGAAAGGTTTCAATAGTATTGCATCTTTTACTGTAATAGTCTTTTTCCTTAATTTATATACTCACTGTATCTTCTGACCACACCTCATAAAAAAAGTATGGCAGCAGGAGGAGTACAATCTCAGGAAGTCATTAAGCAGCATTGAAAGATTTCCCTGACTCTCCTTGGGCCACAGCTGCTTTACTTGTAACCACAGAAAAATATTTGAGCCCAATTAACATTAAAATTCTATCACATTTGGAGTCATTCGATTTCAGGGGCTAGAAACCCAGTCAAACCCACTAATTACTCAGTTAGTAAAAAGCAGTTTACCAGAGTAGTATTAGTTTGTCTCAAAGAAATAAAAGAATGAAATAAAAATACATTTGTAGTTTCTTGTCTATCTGTTCTTTGCTATTTATTCCTTGATATGGATTCTGTCCTTACTCATTTATCTACATTTCAGCTGTGTTTCTATAGAGCATTGATGGGAAACTTTTTAGAGCTTTCAATGACAACAAAGAGCCTGCTGCTGCACATGTATCTCAGATTTGCTTTAATTGGTATAGAATAAAATGTTAGTATTCTAATGAGAAACTCCAGAGAATTAAAAATGCCTTCCATTCAGCTATGCACATGTCCAGTCTTGGTCCAATTGATTATCACCTTCCATGTGGTCAGCTACCAATGTCCAGGGTTTTGTGAGCTGAGGCATAGATGATGGGACACTCAAACTGAAATCTTGGAAGTTTCTAAAGCAACAAAGTAGTAGAAATTTCAAACAAAAATATACATAGAGAAAAGCCTTTGAACTAGAACTCTTAGCCACTTTTTTTTTTTTAATTACTAAGTCCAGAGAAGCATATTTTCTTGGAAAAGATGAGTATTCTTGGCATTATTGGCTCCGTTTTTTCCTATTATGATTATTGTTACTATTTTTGTGGAAAGTTCTTCAGCATTTCTTTTGTCACATTTTGGGATTTATCTCTTTCTTCATGCTCCATGTGGTTTAGGAAGTATAAACTCAACTCTTCTTATGAAACGAGCAGCTAAAAGCTGACTTTTTCCTTTGTATACACTAGAGATTTATTGTTCAGACTAGATTTCTAAGCTCTGTGGCTTCTTGTACTTTACCTTGGAGTTTTCATGATCCTCTAACTTGTCACTGTAGTACAAAAATTCTTTTTAGACTATGATTTTAACTTTGAACAAAAAATTATTCTACGTAAAATTGGAAGAATTTTATGCTATCATTTAGTCTTTCAATTATTGTGTGGAAGCTCAGGGGCTGCTATGGATTTGCCATTGTGAAATGAAACAGTCATGAAATATTTTCTAAGCTTTCCAAAAATCAAGTAAATTTCCTGGCAAATGGAAAGGGCCAACTGGTTGATTCTTGCTATGGAAAAGGAAAATTATATACCATCGCATGAGTTCCTTGTGTGCTTATCATCAAGAACTAAAGAGCGATGTATTCGGATGTATAAGGATATAATGTGTCTACATCCCTCACGTACTGTACTCAGATCTGGCACCTGCCTTTGCATCCTCTGCTTTCCTCCTTTAAGGGTGCTATTTTGAGTTCTGAAAATATAATTAATGATAGCAGTACAAGCAATTTTCAAACTCTAAACTAAATAATATTCACATACTTTGATGGATGCCTTTGTAACATTTGGATTAAAATCATGAAAATGAAAGAGAAGGTTATGGTGAAAGAAATTTTCAGGCTGTAAATCCAGAGACTAGGAAATGCTAATCACTATATAAGTTAATTGGATTTTGAAAAGTACCAAAATGAGAATGTCAAAAGTAGATTAAATTCAGACTTAATCAAAATAATATTAATTCTGATCAATTTACCTAATAATTTAGCACATCCCTTCTCTGTGAAATGGCTTCTATCTGAAGCATATTCCATATGTTAACATATGGAGTAGGCATCTGTAAGATGCAGCTACAAATTAGAGCTGCTACACTGTGGTTTGGGGATGATTACAGTTTAAATAGTAATTTCTGGAACTCTGACATAAGAGTAAACACAGTATGGTAGCTGAACTTGAACCAATTAGGCTAAGGTACAGGTCTGACCTCATAAAGAAATGCCTTTCTGAGTTTTCTATTAGATTCCCAATGTGCTGTCCTCAGAGTGACACTACGGATCCTTTTAACCAAAAGGCCAAAGTTTCTATCCCAATACATCTACATCCAGTTCTGGGCAGATCAATTATTTATGACTTCTTCTTTCACTCTATTATCAAATCTCTTTCTCTATGTTCTATGACCTCAGAATTTCATCATGTGAGTTAGGTAACTGGATGAGTGAAAATGTTCAAGGTATTTTTTAGACAATGCATATCCTAATTTTAAAATTGGAGTATTCATATTTTTCTACTCTGAACATTAAGTCAAAGAAAAGGCTCAAAGGACATCCTGGTAACTACCTATGAATTTTGTGGTTCAGTAACTTTCAATTGATATTGACTAACCTCAGTCTTTTTTTTTTTTTTTTTTTTTTAGACAGTGTCTCACTTTGTAATTCTGTCTGGTCATGCTCAGCCTCAAACTCACAGCAACCCTCCTGCCTCTGCCTCCCAAGTGCTGGAATACAGGCGTGAGCCACCATGCCCAGCACCAAGGTATGTTGTACTGATTGCTGATGGGCATGAGTCTCCACACTTGGCACTGTTGTATGTGGTAATTGGGGATTGAACTCGGGCATTAGCAAGACAGGCACTGGAACCACTACATAAAAAAATCAAAAAATAATTTTTATGGTATAACAATCAGTAATTTAAAATTAAATGGTTCATTTCTCCAAGGACGTGTCAGAAGATGCCAGAGGGGTAAAATATTGAAACTCAGGATGGATATTCAAGTGTTATTTTTGGTGGGAGGATTGTAACTTAGTATATTTTAATGTATAATTATAATTACATAATTTATATGTCCTCAGAGAGGGGTAAAATTTAAGTTAAGGATAGCTGGTTTCTAACAGAAAGGAATTGTTCAGTGAATGGATACAATTGCACAACTTAGTGACAAGAAAGTTCTAAATATTCCATTCTATCTCTGAGCACAGTACTTGCATTTTTAGGCAATTTTCATTTAGCTGAGATGCAGGATATGACTCACTCAGAATCTGAATGAGGAGATTAACTTAGCTCATGCTTTCAAGGATTCCTTCCATGATCAGCTGGCTCTTGGGCACTAATATTATGACAGCAATGTGTGGCAAACGTGCTCATTTCACAGTGGTCAGAAAGCCCAGCCAGGGAAACACAACAAAGGACATGGTGGAGGTACCGACTGAAGCACGCAAGTCACACTTCTTGGACTCTCACACACAGCCACAGGGCATCTCCCTGTGTGTCTCCCAACCCAGTCTCTTCAACCCAGCTAAGTGCAACCATAGCATTACTATTTTCTGATGACCACAAAAACAAGTTATATTTTATATACAAAGTTTAGCTTCATCATGCTACTTTGTAGTACTAAGAAAGAATGTATCAATAACGATTTCAATTAAAAATAAATAATAAATAATTAAAAAGAAAGAATCAGTTGGGATCTATATGAAAGGCTAAAATAATATAGCCAGAAAATCTAAAAACACATGTAAATCAAAATAGTACGCATACAAAAATACACACGCTCTATCACACTCTTTACCTTTACACGTTATTTCACTACTATCTTTCAGAGGTTTGCTGAAGATTTTAACTCTAGATGAAGATGTGTGAAAGCAACATATCTATATCTATGTTTATAATATAAATGCTAACACTACAAAAAGTATCTCTGTGAAGCATGTCTACACTGGTCTTTATAATGAGTATAATGACATCTACAGCTGATGAAACATACCATGTCTTCTCTTGCATGCTTCATTAATTAGTAAATGAACATCATAAGTCTTTATATTTTATGGTGTCTTTTTCATCATTAAGTAGTACAAACAGTTGAACTATAAACTAGGTATGACACTATTCTTGGGGGATATATGTAGTAGGATTTATCCAGAAGTATAATATCTACATTTTGTCTATACATGACACATCTGTGTATATTCATAAAAGTTACAGATATTTTCATTGTGAATATCAATTAGTTCATTGATTATGGAACATGTTCGCCCTTGTACCCATAGTCTTTCTCAATTTTGCTGATAGAAATTTGATTCAGTTTTCAGCTAAAGTCAACAAAAAAATACTGCATCATCTTTAACCATTTTCCTTTATTACATCTGTTAGGGTTGTGTCAAAAATAAGTGTAATTATTTTTTACCTTCAACTCAGACATACTGAGTCCATATTCCTTTGTCTTCTCCATAGCCATCACACTCCTGCTTCACATATTCTATCTCTTGGATTGCTACAACAGTCTACTTTTGATTTTTTTGCTGTCAAATGCAATGGCTACTTCAAGGACCTCTACAAACCTCCACCTGATCACTCATGAGATGATTGTAACTATCATGGGATCATTATAGTATTTAGATGGTACATATGATGGTCATGACTTCATGCAAGCCATCTAGTAAATGAAAACAGAAGCTACTGAACTTACTAAGAATTCAAAATTTTACTCCATATTAAATTTTAAACTTAAAGAATGAAGGTCATATTCTTAATGTAAATATGAGATGATTTCAATATTCTGCCTTGTCTATAAAAGGCTTATATTTGTGTGGAGTTATAAGAACTAATAATCTTGAGCTGCATTATTCAAGAAGTCCCAATTTACTCAACACTCTCTCCAATCTATTCAGTTCACTATCCTCTCTGATTGTATACATACATACATATGTACATACACACACACACTTACATCGCATATGTATACACATACATATGTACACATATATACACATTGTATATATGCACATACATATGTACATATATATACACATTGTACATATGCACGTTATACACATTGTATATATGCACATACATATGTACATATATACACATTGTGTATATGCACATACATATGTACATATATACACATTGTGTATATGCACATATATATGTAGATATATGCACATTGTGTATATGCACACATATATACACACACACACACAGTTTTTAAACCAGTGACCATTCTCCTTTATGACCACTGTCTACAGATGACCCTTTACATATATTTAATTCAAATTTGCCTTTCAAATGTTCATGCCATGTTATTAACATCTAACTTGTTAATTTTCCATGTATCTGCAGATAATCATTTAAACAAACATGTTTGACTGTTTTTGACAAGGTACCAGATGTATAATAAGTACTTCGGGGAACCTTTCTTGTGATTTGTCTCAAGCACAACAGAGAAATACTGTATCGCTCAACTTAATACTAAATAGAAGTTTCTCTCTTACCTCCAAGAGTCCCTCATGCTATCTGTCTCCTCATTATACACTAAACTCAGAAAAGAGTACTGGAAAGGTTTTCCAAATTTCATTCTCTTATTTTCAGATATATAGAGAAAAATTTCAACGTTTTATGAAAAAGATTCAGTAATACTACATAGTCTATTAATAGTGATATACGTAATAAAATAGTAGAATAGTTGACTTACACTTTTATCTGTTTCTTATACTTCCAGCAGGGCATAGCATACTATAATTGATGCTAAAGATGAACATACTGAGAAGAGACCCTTCTGTGCCATTTAAAAAATGTTATCAGTGTGACCCATAGCCAATCTAATAATTGGAGTTGTTAAGCAGAAGGATTTACCCAGTGATGTGGATCTCTTTAAATGAAAACCCTAGCATGGATTTCTCATTGGCACCAATACAATCTGAAAATCCATTTGACTTTTTTCTTTATAGTGTTTGATGATAAAACTTTGAAATATAAAGCCTCATCATGAAAACCCAGACATAGTTTTAACTACTGTAAAACTAGCAGACAAAGCTATAATGACTTCAGCTTTATAGTATAATCTGAAATTGAAGTATTCTCATTTCATGGCAAAGTCAATATTGCTAATGGATTAGAAACATGGCTGATCAATGTATTATTGAGTTCATATCTGGGGAATCAGATGAAAAAATGATTTCTCTTATGCCTCTTTCACTTGAGAGTTTTCACTGATCTGAAAAGATACTTTATGCTATGGATTACTGTAGTAAGTAAATGCATGGAGGCCAAAATAAATGAGTACAAAGTCAGTATGGGACCATTGTGAATCATTTTTGGAGTGTCCTTTTCTACTGCCAAAATAGCATTGGAAGGAGATCATGAAAGTATGAAAGGTCTGGTCTCTAAAGGTGAAACTTATGTCAAAAGGCCACTTAGAAAATATAAATTATGTGTTTCCATAAGCTTAAATTCAGAGTTCTCTAGGAATCTCCCAGTTAAACCATAGTATAACAATATTAGATAAGAGATTGTATTACACCACTTTTAGTTCTGCAGTTTGGACAAATTCTCTCTTTGAGTTTATTAAGTAGTGTGGAGTTTTAGAAGAACATAACCATTTAATGCTCTATAGTTCTGTAACAGTCACGGTGAACATTTTAAAGTTGAGTGGTGAAACTCGAACATTTTAAAGTTGAGTGGCCAAACTCAAAGGCAAAACACACTCACTACAATATGTCAACACCATAATTAAATTTGAGAACTGAGAATTCAATTCAGAAGAAACAATTTATACATTAATATCTTGACCCTTTAAACAATAACTCAGTAAATATAGGTAGACCATCACTGTTCTGCAATATCCAATAAATGTACCATGAGTATTTTATTTAAAATGTTATCCATTTGCTGCTCCTGAGAGAGCGTTTGCTAGAAATTCTATTTAATACTGAATGAAGCCACTTTATTCTGAAGAAAGTTTTCCATTCCCTCCCTCAATAATTCCAAATACTTTTGCTCTTTTGTAATTTGTCATTTTAAAATGTATCTAATTTCACACTTGAAATTGTAATAAAATATATTCATTTTAAACTCTAACATTTGAAAGCATCATAGGGTCATCAAGGAACTAAGATATGCAGTTTCAAAACTTGAAAAATTACAAGATTCTCTGATACAAGGTTTTCAGTGTTGATCTTCCTTTTGGTGCTAGGCAATAGTGTTTTAAATACAATGAAGCTGACAGAAAAATTAGTGCAGTAATTATGAAATAAAGATTATCTATGAATTTATATTATTTAGGAAACAAAACAGGAATTCAGAAAATTCAGGGTAGGATGTTGGGTTAATTCAATTATGAGGAAGAATAACTTCCAAGAAGAACATAAGATGACAGACCAGGGATATAGCTCAGTGGTTCCAGTGCCTGTATTGCAAGTGCAAGGGCCCAGGTTCAATCCAGTAACCACATAACAATACTGTGCATGGAGACTCACCCCAGCAGCAATCAGCACCACATACCACAGTGCCGGGCGTGGTGGCTCATGCCTGTAATCCCACCACTCAGGAAGCAGAAGCAGGAGGATTGCTGTGATGTGAGCTGGAGGCTGAGCTCAGGGCCAGCCTGAACTACAAAGCGAGACCCTGTCTCAAAAAAGAAAAATAAATAAATAAATAAATAAAATAACTAAAAATAACTCACTATATGGCATTCACAGTAGATTATAGTTCAACATAATCAGTGGTTTTGATGACATTCAGAAGAAAATCAACAGAATTTCCAACAAACTGAAAATTCAGAAAAAGTATAAAATCATAAGGAAGATAAAAAGGTTTAACATACATGTAATTAGAACCCCAGAAAAAAAAAATGGAATAGTATAAATGAAGTCCAAAACAAAGTAAGAGATGAGAGGAAATCTTATCAAACCAAGGAAATGCAGAAAGCCACATATTCAAGTGGTACAGGATGTTCAAATAAGGGAAAAGTGCAAATTTTAAAAGCAGTCAAAGAGGAAAATAATCTTCAAAACAACAAGGAAAAAAGTTACTGAATTTTAAATGAAATATGAAAAACAAAAGTATTCTTTATTCCAAAGACAAGCTAAAATAAACCCAAGACAAAGAAATACAAGATACAATTAACAGTTAATTGTAGTAACAAATTTCTGTCTCTGATTCCTAAAATATAATGAAGATGATATCATATAACAAATTTTGAGATGCAAAACAAGCTTTAACAAATTTTAAAATCCTGAAATTGCATCTATATTTTTCCTGAACACAATTAAATAAAACTACAAATCAACAATAAAAGAAACCTTTGAAATTATACAAAGACTTGAAAGTAAAAAACATATTTTGAACATTTTATTTTGAAAAAAAAAACCTAGCAAATAACAACTTTCAAATTATTTACCTCTATGTTAGTGGCTTCAGCACACTCTCTGAAGAATACTAAATCTATGATAAGTTTCAGAGTAATCTTGAGTTAAGGAAAGTGTATTGCACCTTCCGATCCTAGCTTACATCTCTGGCTGGATGCAGTTAATCTGTGCAGATTTCATGAGTGTGAATTTCAGCGACACAGTTTTCCTTCACCATAGTGGTGCTTGCAGAAAGTTAAAACCTCAAGGCTGTGTGTCTGTATCACTCTCACGTGTTAGTAAAACAAGCTTTGCACTTTTTAAGGGAATCAAGGTAGCACATCAAACCATCAACAACAGTAGCAAAGGAAAATCTTGTAGAGCTTTCAGTAATAACCAGCAGCCATCTGCAGCATCATGTTATAGCTTTGCCACCACTGCATCATAGAAATATTTTGATGTTTATTGATGTTATTCTTCTTTTGTTTTGTTTTTTGAGACAGGGTCTCACTTTGTATCAGGTTGGCCCTTAACTCACTAGTATCCCAGGTGAGCCCTTAACTCACTAGTATCCCAGGTGAGCTATGAATGCTGCAATTCTCTTGCCTCTGACTCCCGAGTGCTGAGATTACAGGCATGAGCCACCATGCCTCACACTATGGTATGTGGTACCAGGAATCAAACTCAGAACACTGAGCTTGACAGGCAGATGCCAGAACCACCAAGTTAAATCCCTGGCCTATTGAAGTTGTTCTTGTGTGCATGTTTTATAATTATGTGTAGAAGCTTCACCAAGAAAAGTTAAATGCTAAAAAAAAAATACTATTGGGTCATTCTTCTCAACCAGCTCAATATTCTGCTACTCTCTTCATCTTTACATGTAAGATATACACAGGACAATGCTACATAGAAAGGCCCGATTTATTTATGCATGTCTGAACATATTCTAAAGTTTTCTTTTGGTTATGCTTTCTAGTTATATACCTGAAACTGTTCTGTCAACTTTGACTGAAGTGTATTATAGAATTTCTAAAGATAAGAATCTCTGACCCAGCAGATTTCTGTGATTCCCAGAAAACAGAGTCAGTTATTCATTGTGCATCCCTCGGGTTGGCATTTCAACTTAAACATGTCTAACCTGGAACTCAAGATCTTCAGTCTTAAAAATTCTCATTTCTCTATATTAATTTTAAAATAAAAATTAAGTCCTTTGATAAGTAAAGTATAATAGCACTGCAGATTAATTGTCACAACATAAAGACACTCACTGAATGGCATCTGTATCATGAAATATTGTTAGAGTAATATTTACCAAAAGGTAATCAATAACATGACTTCAGCATTTTTCTTAATTTTGTTCATTCCAGAGACTACCATCCACAAAATAAATGTATAAAATTTGCTCATGTGCTAGGATTATTTTATCTCTATTTAATGTCAAGAAGCCAACACTAACTCATCTTACAGGGTCCACTGTTTGACTGGAGAAATAATGATCAATTCCTATCAACAAGTACAGTATGCAGCTATCCACATTGAGGTCATAGCATTCTTGAAGAATCTGCTAAATATATTTCCTTATTTTTTTTCTTTATTTTCCTTTCCTCGATGGAAAGAGCTATCCATTGAAATAAAAATTATTTTTAATGTTCCTCTTTCTTTCTTTGAAGATTCCTCCTCATGATTCAGCTATTAACATTAGAATATGTCAGTTCATAATTCCATGAACACATATAATTTTGAGGAACCAACTACAGAAAAGAACTGCATTATAACCATGTCTGCCAATCAAAGATATCTATTTAAAAGTATAGACCAACAGTAACAGAACTATAATATATTCTAATAAAAGTAAGATATCTTATTTCACTGAACTGATAAGTACTTATAAGGACTACCTGAAGATTTCTAAAAACCCAAGCTTATATATTTGTTGAACTGAAAACAAATTTTCCATTTTGTGCATTGCTTTTCTTTTTTACTAAAAGAGAAAACAAAGTCAGGAGAAAGAAAAATGTGTACTTTTAAATTGCATTAATAAAGATAAGTTAAAATTATTGCGTAGATGTACACATGATTTTTTAAAATAGAGGCAAAGGCGCCTCTTGTTCATGGAAGTGTGAATAAAATAATGAAAGAATTCCCCTACTGGAATGAATAAACTTGACATTAGAATTAATGTTAAATAATGTTTCCTACCTGCCCTGTCTAGTATTTTAGACTCTGGCAGAATTTTAATAATGGAGATGTTAATGTTCATGATGTTGATAAGATTCTATCACTAGATTGCATATGTGGTGAATTTATGCCCATTAATTTTGAAATGCTAGTTTGAGAAAAGAAAATCTAACTAATTGCATAGATTGTCCAACTTGTAAGATTTATTATTTCACCTTGAATTGATTACTTCTATGAAAAGTATAGATTAACTTGATATAATTAAACAACAAGGCTATGTACTGTTATTTGGTAATCCTAGCGTATTTTCAAGACACAGTATGATGGATGAATTGATCTACCAAACACAATTACATGAGGTCATTTGGTCTTCTAAAAGAATGTTAAGAAATTCCAATAAGTAATTTCAATCTCTTCTAATAAATGGAAACTAAATCTGAAAAGCTGTTGGATTTGAGAAAGGAAAAGAAAGAAAGAAACAGTGTATTTATTTTTGCAAGCTGGTCCATTGCTAATTCTTGCATTTATCAAGTGAAAAATAACAAAGCACGTATCACTCTGGCACAAAAAAATAAATAAATAAATAAATAAAATATCAGCACTGGATTTTTATTCCATATTGTACAATAGTATTATCCAAATAGATGCAAAATTTTCAGATATTAACTGATTATAATTCCCCATCTTTTTATGTGGTGAGAAAATGAAGCAAGGCAATTTGAAATGGCAGAGCTTATACTGTAAATCCAAAAGAGACTTCTTGAACTTCAGAGATGTGGTCAGGAATACTGAGCCTGATATATATTCCATTGATAATAAATATTCAACTTCTATTTGTCTAGAACCTCATGGCTGGGTAAGAAATGGCTCGTAGAGGAGAAAGATTAAATGGTAAATAATAAAAATGCCTGTGTTATAGCATGTTCAACAGTTTGAAGACATATATTACAAACACTGTGTGCATGTGTGTGTGTGTGTCTGTGTGTGTGTTTGTGTGTATAGGCAGATGTATTAGATAAATGGAGATGAAAGGGGAAAGGGTTAAAAATAGTTCTACTTATTAACTTTTTTAAAGAAGCATATTACAAGTAGGATGGGCATTTTGCACAAGTAATTTTTTTTAAATTTTTAATATTTATTGGTACATTACATATACACATCATGATTGCACTCCATAATGGGGATTTGTACCAATATAAGACACAACTTAATTCTCATTTTTTCCCACAGCACTACCCACCCTACCACCCCCCCATACATAAAATTTGTTTCCTTACTTTTTTGGTACAATCTCAACATTGTCCCCCTTCTTCCTATTTTACATTGAGCATTTTCTATTTCACAATATATAACATACAATGCTAGGATTCATTTACATCTTTATTTTCTCATACCAGAGAAAAGATGCAATATGTACCTATCTATGTCCTATTTATTTCACTTATGTGGATATCCTCAAGGTATTTCAATTTAAGTATAAATGATTCAAACTTATCATTTTTTATGGCAGAGTAATACTCCATTCTGTAGAAGAACCGCAGCTTTTTTATCCAGTCTCCAGTTGATGGACACTTAGGTTGTTTCCAAGATGTAGCAATCACAAATTGGATTGCTATAAACATGGGTGCACATATGTCGCTGTGATATGAGTCTTTTAATTCTTGTTTGTATATACCTAGCAGGGCAATGCTTGGGTCAAATGGGGCCTCCAATCCTAGCTTTTTGAGGAATCTCCAAACTGATCTCCACAGGGATTGTACGAGTCTACAGTCCCACCAACAGTGGACTCCACAGCCTCGCCAACATTTGCCGTTGGCTGATTCTGAAATGGCTGCCATTCTATGTGGAGTGAGATGAAATCTCAATATTGTTTTCATCTGCATCTCTAGAATGACTAATGATGTTGAGCATTTCTTCATATGCTTCTTAGCTGCTCTTACTTCTTCCTCTGAAAAATATCTGTTCATTTCAGATGCCCATTTTTTAATTGGGTCATTAAATTTGGGTGGGCTGATTTTTTTGAGCTCTTTATATATTCTAGATAGTAGCCCTTTATCTGAGGAACAGCTGGTAAATTTTTTTTTCCCAAATTGTTGGTTGCCTTTTTGCTCTGTTGGTGGTTTCCTTTTCTGTGCAGAAGCTATTTAAAAGAATGAGGTCCCATTTGTTGATTTCCTCAGCCAATTCCTGTGCTACAGAAGTTTTGTTCATGAAGTCTTCCCCTAAGCCAATGTCTTCAAGAGTTTTACCTAACCTGTTTTGCAGTAGGTTTAGGGTGTCTGTTTTAATATTTAGGTCTCTTATCCACTTTGATTTTAGCTTGGTACACGGTGAAAGAGCTAGATCTAGTTTTAGTCTTTGGCAAGTTAAAGCCCAGTTTTTCCAGCACCATTTGTTAAAGAGGCTATCTTTCCTCCATTGAGGATTTTTGGCTCCTTTGTCAAAGATGAGGTGGCTGAGTGTATCTGGAGTAGTTTCTGGATCTTCTAGTCTACTCCATTGATCCTCGGGTCTGTTACTTTGCCAGTACCACGCAGTTTTTATCACAGTGGCTT
>PVIR01036094.1:0-16032 GCA_004026965.1 Petromus typicus
AAAAATTCATAAAATCTATCTAAGCACGAACTGTTTGAACTGGTTCAGTCAACTAAGGTAGTTTGTGGCTCCAAGAAAAATTAATCCTGCTAAAAAATGTCATGCTTTCTCTTACAAAGGTACCTGAAAATATGGTATGGTCAAAACTGAGTTAGCCATGAATATTTATGAAGTCCTTTTTTTAAGATGAAACTGAGAATATTGATGGACTATTTTTCTTTTATTGAGTTTGTTGGTAAATTTAAGTATACATTATGATCAGATTCATCATTGAGACTCTGTTTCAGTACTTGATATATTTTGATTCTCATTTTTCCCATTCTCCTAAACTCCCTTCAACCACCAACCCTCTATATACATCAGATTCATTTTTGTTTTTTCCTATTTACAATCAAATGTTTTCTTTCCCTTTAGTTTTCCCTCCCCCACCCAGTTACCATTAGGAAGTAAAAGCAGCAAAGAAACATATGAAGACATACTCAGCATCGCTGTCATTTGAGAGGCCCTGATGAAAACATTGAGACTCCATCTCACTTCAAAAAGAATAGCTGCTATCTTGGAATCAGACAACAAATAATGGCGGGGCTATGAGCAGAAAGGAGCCCTTCTCCATTGTTGGCGGGAATGTAGACTGGTGCAACCACAATGGAGATTAGTGTGGAGATTTCTCAAATAAGCAGGTTTAGAAGTCCCTTGTGGCCCAGCTATTTCCCTGCAAGGTGGATACAAGAAAAAGTTTAAAAGTATCATATCACAGTGACATATGTCAGTCCATATTTGTAGCAGCAGAGTTTGTAATAGCTAAATCTTAGAAACAGTTGAAATGTCCATCAGTTGAAGACTGGATAAAAAACAAAAAAAAAGTTTTTGTTTTTAAAGAAAATAGAGTATTACTCTGTCATAAAGAATGATAAATTAAAGACATTTATACTTAAATGGATGCACCCTGAAGACATACTCATAAGTGAAATAAATTGGACACAGCTTTGTAATTACCATATCATTTCTCTTGTGTAAGAAACTGAGGGTGTAAATAAGGTGAGAATGTATGATAGGTATTGTGAAATAGAAAGAAAATATTCAAAGGAAAAGGGAAAGGAGAACAGGAGAAAGTAAAGAAGGGAAAGAAAGTATTAAGTGGTAAAAACAAAAAAAAAATGAAAACAAAGCTTGTGTATACTGGGGGCTGGAGATTGTGTGGAGTTCAGGGCAATGGAAAAAGTGAGAATCAAGATATATCAGGTACAAGTGGAATTCTTCAGTACTGAAGATGATGGGGATGTGTATCTAAAAAAGAAAAAAGCATTTTCTTCTATTTCACAATGACTATCATACATTTGTTCCATGTCATTGTTCCCTATATTTCCCCTTGATAATCTGGGAACCTGTTTTTGAGACTTGTTTCAATGTTTTCTCGTTTTTTATTGTTTTTGTTGTTGTTGTTTTTGGTCTAATTCCTGAGTTTCCTTCTGAACAATGATTATGACGAGTATCTTTCTTTGCAATATTTAGAAGGTTTAGGAAGTAGCTGCTACCTAGGTCTTCATCTTTGAGTCTGTAAGGGTCCTGAAATAATTTCAGTTCTAGCATACTATGAAAGATCCTTTAAGAGTACAATTGCATCACCTTGGCTAAGGTCATGCAATCAGTATCATCAACAGCCTCAGACACCACTCAGAAAATGACAAACTGTGGCAGTCACTATTATCCTTAATAATTAATTATCTTTAATTTCAGGAGCTAGATCCATATGCAAATGCCAACATTTAGAACCCACCAGATGGTTATAGTATACAAGCCCTTTAGTACACTGGTGTCACCATATGGGAAGAAAACTTAGAGGGCTGGAGAGTAGAGTGGAGAGATTAGAAAAAGGAGAGAATAGAAACAAGGTTAGGAAACAGAAAGAAGACACAGACCCTGAGAAACCAGTAGCAATAGGAGGAAAAATAACAGGAGTTCAAAGAGACATAAGTACAAATAGAAAGCCCAATAAACCAACAGTAAAGAGATAACTAGAAATTATATTTCATTTCCTATAATA
This sequence comes from Petromus typicus, assembly GCA_004026965.1. Lineage (NCBI taxonomy): Eukaryota > Metazoa > Chordata > Mammalia > Rodentia > Petromuridae > Petromus > Petromus typicus. The sequence continues at coordinate 2,045 of PVIR01036094.1, forward strand.
GTACAAAAGGAAGAGCATGTAAAAGGAATTAAACCAGGAGTAGAGCCAACTGACAGCAACAGGGAAACAAGAAACCCTGTTCCCCAACTATACAAAGCGAAATGACTGGAAAACAGTGAGGACTAAAGCTGGATGCTCTTGCTGGTGGCCATGGTGGGTCTGGGAAGGGACCTCAAGTTGCACAGTCCCCCATGGCTGTGCCTGGCCGTCAGGAATGGGGTCTCAGCTTACTCACTCACTGTAGTTCCTTCCAGCAATGCCAGCAGATGGAGGGAGGCAGGCCAGGACCTCAAGTCACAAGGCTTCACACAGCAGTGCTGATCAATGGCAGGAGCCCAGACAATGGAATATGTTTTTCAGAAAACCATTTCATGTAAACACAATCAAAAATTATAACCCCTAAAGAGCTATAAAAATCATTTTACTGGTCTTCCAATTTCTTGAACAAATTAAACATACTACAGTTCAAAAATATTCAATCTGGTTATTTTTAAATATTTGATGCTTTTTAATTCTATCATAATTCCTTTTTCTCATTAGATATTAACTTCATGTTACACTTGATATTTTTCAATATGTTTACAGTGTGTTTCAGAAACTTCATATCTTAATTTGAATAAGTAGTTGCAGGACATGGTGGCTCAAAACTGTAATCCCAGCACTCGAGATGCAGAGGCAGGAGGATTGTTGTAAATTTGAGGCTGGGAAGGCTACATAATGAGTTCAGGGCCAGTCTGAACTACAAAGCAAGAACCTGTCTCAAAAAACTAAAAAAAAAAAAAAAAAAAAATTGAATAAGTAGTAAAATAAATGAAGTTGCTTGTTTAGTCAACCTGAACTGTCTTTGATTTGTACCAATGTCTTCCAGAGAACTGAAAAAAACAAATGCAGGGAAGTGTTTATACTAAAAGACAGAAAAGAAACTTGCTCCAGATTAGTTGTCTAGATCCCTCCTTCCTGGAATATCTATGCTCTGCTGTTTAAGGGTCATGTGAGTCAAAAGGCATGTGACTACTTTTATACAGTGCAAAAACATTAGTGAACAAATAGAAATAGATTAAATTATTTCAAGGAGACTGTCTTACTTCTATTAAATAGTCAGGGCCCTTCAGGCCTATGTTTCCACTTAATTTAAGATTCATAGCACTCCTCATACAGGTAGTATCATCATATCACTCTTAGAGATGAGATGAACACCTTTAATAGAATACAAGAGAAAAGCTAATATTTTTCAGAACCAGTACTTGAATCTATTAAGTCACTTTTCTTTCTAAAAGTCACGTACTGACTTACTCAGATGAGGTTGTCATCATCTATTTCACTCCCACCCAAAGCATATTGTGAAGTCATTATTAAGTGATTAGAATAAAAATAGAACTTAAATGTTCCAAAAATAATACTTATGTTTAGTTTAAATGAAGTTGCACCAATCCTCAGTTATTACTTCAGATTCTTGTACATAGTGCACAGATCTGTGTATTATACTTATGTGCAATCTGCCACCCATTCAGATTTTCGGCTTATTGAAATCCAAGGTTCTCCTTTAACTGAGTTTGAGACTTTGGGCTCCTGCTAAATGTGTTTCCATATTTCCTCATCTGCTTCAAGAAATTAGTACAAAAATTAGCAGAAATTAGGACAATTGGGGCTTCAGAGGATTTTGTAAGGTCCAAATAACTCATGTGGACAATATCCCTATTAGAAATATACCTTGTATTTTTTAGCTCAATTGAGAATCTCTGTCATTGTAATTACTATTGTACCTATTATTAGTCTTGAGGGACAATATTGTGAGTGTGATTATGCTTCTAATATTAACAATTACCTTAATAACATCATGCATATGTTTAATAAAATGCATATGAAAATGTTAAGTAAAATTATAAAATGCTATAAAAATGTAAAGTAGTTTTATTATTTTTATGGGGTCAAGATCTTGTTAAATGCAGTAGTCCATGATGATAATAAACCCAATAGTTGCTGGCAATTTACTTCCCCAGGTTCACTGGAGAATTGCATTCAAATTAAATTCTTCCCTTTTAATTAACTCGTATGCTTCCTTGAAAATTTTTCTGTTTGGCATTATTATGGCTTTCAGTAAGTTGTTATTAACTAACAGATCCCCACCAGTGATTATGAGATGAAAAGAGCACAGGGAGATGTTACTGAGGAAGGGGGTGATGATTATGAAAGAGATCATAACAACAGCAATCTCACCATGTATAGGCACATGGACATTTTTATTTTAAACAAGAGTGTGGCCTCACAATTATTTTCTCTTTCCAATATAAACTATTTCAAGTTGAAATCTCTGCTCTGTTTTTTGATGTACTAAGTGATACTCCTTGAATGAGAATGAGAATTCATTTTCCTCACCCCAAATTCAGAGAAGTGAGTCTGGAGATTAAGAAATGCAAGACAAACAACTCTTTCAATCTTACTGGTCCTTCTTTTCAATCATCAGGCTAACAATGTTCGGTCCTGATCATTGCTGTGAGGTACTTTTCTAATTGTTTTTTAAATTTTTTAATCTTTATTGGTACATTACATATACGCATCGTGATTGCACTCCATAATGGGAATTTGTACCAGTATAAGACACAACTTAATTATCATTTTTTTCCATAGCCCTACCCACCCTACATAGCCCCCCCATATACATAAAATTTGTTTCCTTACTTTTTTGTTACAATTTCAACACTTTACCCCTTCTTCCTATTTTACATTGAGCATTTTATTTTCTAATTTTATTCAATTGTTCTCAACTTCAATTCTTTTAACAGGGCAGAAGTATATGATATCAAGTTGGAAAGCAAGTTTCTTAAATTTGAACTATGATTGGAAAGTTCTAGGATCCATAATAAATGGTGGACATTTTCTGATTCAGAAATGTCTGACTATATATAGAAAACTGCATTAGTCCTGGAAGGTGTCTATCTGGATGAGCTCCTGAGACATCTCTGATGATCCTATGTCTGTGTGTCAATGGGAAAAGTGGTAGTACTAGAAGAGAGAACATTGGAATTATAGAACTGTGCCAAAATTCCAACACAGCACAAATATAGTGAGGAAAGAGAAGGAAAATATGGCACTCATGCATCTTGACATGTTCATGAATGTTATTCTGAGAGAGGAATCGCATAGCATGTAATACAATTGCATATCCATGCAGCATTTAATTGTATACACTTAATACCTAATTGAGTTACAAAGCGCTCAACAATGGGAAAAAGTCTGGTCAAAAGCATGCCTAGATTTCATGAAGCCAAACAAAGCATCTAAATGTGAAGAATTAAGTTTCATGCATCATTATTCTTGGTATCACCTTGTCTCTTACCACTTACATTAGTCCTATCATTACATATATACCAGACTTGCTATTTCTTCATTATATGTAGATATTTTAATGCTTCTATGTATATTATTAAAGAGTAATTCCATCCCTAGTTCTATATTTCTTTTTAAATCATTTATTGGTACATTTTTAGAAACAAAAAACAATCACATTTATCATAGCAAATCTGTACTCGTATATGATATATCTTGCTTCTTTTCCTCCTCCCTTTCTTGGACCCTCCCTTTGACTTCTCTTCTCTTCCTTGTTTACAAAAGCTGTTTTTTCTCATCTTTTCCTTTTGTTCTCTATTTTTTCTTGCCCCTTATTTTCTTGTTCCCTTCTTCCATTTTACACTTTTTTCCAATTTTATGATTATATATCCATACATTTATTATATATCTGTTATATGTTTTTGCTTCTCACACAAGAGAAACAATATGGTATATAAACACCTGTGTTCAACTTATTTTACTTAATAGTATGATCTCAGGATGTCTTTATTTACCTAGAAATGTCTTAATCCTATTTTATGGCAGAATACTATGCATTACAAAACCACACATCTTTGTACATTTAAAAGTATAGGTATTTGTTGTTTCCAAGATTTAACTACTAAAAACTGCACTGGTACTAACATGGGTGTGCATATATCGCTGTGGTATGATGCTTTTAAAACTTTTGGGAAGATATCAAGAAGGAGAATAACTTTGCTAAATAGAATCTCTAAGTTTTAGCTTTTTGAGGAATCTCCACCCTGATTTGTGTAGTGGTTTCACAAATATACACTCTTACTCACAGTGAAGAAGCACTGCTTTTTTTCCCCCATATCCTATCAGCATTTGCTGTTAATTGATTTCCTGAAAATAGTCAGTGATTCTGTAGTGAACTGGCATTCAGGCATATTTTAATTTGCATTTTTAAATGACCAGTGATGTTTAATAGGTGCCCAAATTTGTCAAATGTTTTTTCATCAGCTGTTGATGTGATTATATGGTTTTTGTCTTTGGTTCTGTTAATACAGTGCATTGTCTTTATTGATCTGTGTATGTTAAAATATGCCTGCATTCCTGGGAGAAATTCTATTAGGTCATGGTGTGCAATCTTCTAGATGATTTGCTGCACTTTGTTTACTAGTTGTAAATTATTGAGGATTTTTACATCTGTGTTACTAAGGAGATGGGTCTGTAGTTCTTTTTAATTGCATTGTCTTCTAGCTTTGGTCTCAGAGTAATGCTTGCTTCTAGATTGAATCTGGAAGTATTGCTTCCCTTTCAATTTCATTAAAGAGTTTATGAAGCAGTGCATTAGGTCTTCTCTAAATTTCTTCTAAAATTCAGCAGTCAGTCCATCAAGTCTTGGATGTATATTATTATTGGATGTATGTATATTATTAAATACATCTCTTATTAAATACATTCTCTTTCTCTCTGTGTCTCTCTGTCTGTCTCTGTCTGTCTCTGTCTCTGTCTCTCTCTCTCTCTCTCTCTCTCTCCAATGTCTCACTTTTGTAGTTCAGGTTGGCCCTGAGCTCAGCCTTGAACTCACAGCAATCCTCCTGGCTTTGCTTCCCTAGTGCTGGGAAGACAGGCGTGAGTCAGCATGCCTGGCCCTGGTGCTGTGGTATGTGGTGCTGATTGCTGGTGGGTGTGAGTCACCACACCTGGCTTTGTTGTATGTGGTTACCAGGGATTGAATCCAGGTCCTTGCACTTGCAAGGCAGGTGCCGGAATCACCGGGTTAAATCCCCAGCCCTGGATGTTTCTTTGTTGGTAGGCTTTTAATTACTTCAATTTAATGACTTCAATTTAATTTATTGATATTGGCTTATTTAGAATTTTTATAATTTCTTGATTCAGCTTTGTTAATTCATATGTAGGAATCCGTCCATTTTTTGTTTTCCATCTTATTAGAATACAGCTACTCAAAGCAGTTACAGATGAACTTCTAGATTTCTGCAGTATCTCTTGTGACTTCACCATTTTTCATCCCCAAATGCATGGATTTGAGTCTCTTCTTTCTTATCTTGCTAAGAGTGTCCAAGAATTCACTAATTTTATTTCATTTTTTGAAGAACCACTCCTTGAATTCACTGATTCTTTGTATTGCTTCCTTAGTCTCCATTATATTAATATCTGCTCGGGTTTTTTTTGTAATTTCTTCTCTGTGGGCTTGACTTGCTTATCTTTTTCTAGAAGTTTCAAACTCAATATTAGGTTGTTTATTTGAACTTTTTCTGTTTTTCTTCAGTGGGGATTTACCTCTATACATTTCCTTTGTAGGACATCTTTCATTGGGTCTCAATAGTTCTGGCATGCTGTGTTGACATTTTGTTTATCTGTAAAATCTTTAATTTCTATTTTAACTTAATCCATGACCCATTGGTTGTTCATGGGAGTGTTATCTAATTTCCATGTATTTATGAAATTTTTTTGGTTTCTTGGGCCATTGGTTTCCAGGTTCATTGCACTATGGTCTAAAAATATACAGGGAACAGTTCCAATTCATTTGTATTTACTTAAACTTGTTGAATGAGCTACTGCATGGTCTGTTTTGGAGAACATTTGACACAGATGAAAAGCATGTGGATTCTGATGTGGAGCACAACACCATCTAGATATCTACTAAATACATTTGTTCAGTGGTTTGGTTCTGTTCTAACATTTCACTGGATGTTTTTTGTCTAGTCAGTCTATCTGTATGTAAGAATGAGGTTTTGAGGTCCTCCATTAAAATTGCATTAATGCTTATTTGACTTTTCATGGCCATTAACATTTTTATTATATAGTTGGTTGTTTTTTATGCCTTCTTGGATCATTTCCTATATAAGGATGGGGCCATGATCTTCTTTATCTCTCTTAATCATTCTTGGCTTGAAACACCCTTGTTCTGAAAATAGAATAGTTGGACCCGTTTTTTATTTTTTCCAGATTACTATTACATGGAGTATTGTATTCCATCTTTAATTTTCAGTCTGTGAATTTCTTTTATAATTATATCTGCTTCGTATGCAACATATTGTTAGCTCCTGCTTCCTGATCCATTCTTCAAGTCTGTTTCTTTTGATTGATAATTCGAGATCATTAACATTGATGGTTATAGTTGATATGCATTGATTTATCGTTGTGCTATTTTCCACTTATTTGTTCCCTTTCCTCAATGTATTTTTAATATCATGCCTTGCCTGATGGATTCGTTTTGTTGGGGTCAATGGGGTTGGAATCCTTCTTATCTATATATCTTCCAGAATAATGTGGGATGCTGGTTTGGTGTTAATAATTTTTTTTTCAAATGTTATCTGTCATAGAAGTATCTTATTGCTCAATCAAATTTGAAAGATAATTTTATTGGATACATCACTCTGGGTTGAAGGCTGTTTTCCTTTATGGAATGAAATACTTCTCTGTAAGTTCCCCCTGACTTGACAGTTTGTATTGATAAGTGTGCTATGATTCTGATTGGCTCTCCTTTATTGGTTTATGTTCTCAAATAACTTTTAATATTCTATCTTGTGTTGGATTTCTGGAACCTTGACTATTATATAGCTTTGTGTCAATTTTTTTTAATCATGATGTATTGATGCTCATATGCCTCTCTTATCTGTATGTTAAATTGTTTTGCGCTCTGGAGAGTTTTCTGCCATTATTTCTGTGAACAGATTTTTGCTTTAACTGTGATTTGTGCTATCTCCTGCTTTTTTTACTCTTTTAAATATTGTTATTCTCCTTTGTGTCATCTAGAAGCTGCTGGCTTATTTCTTATGTTCCTTTGTTATTCTTTTTTAAATTTAAATCTTTATTGGTACATTATGAATACACATCATCATTGCATTAAACATTGAGAGTTTGTACTAGAATATAACATGACTTGATTCTCATTTTTCCCCTTTTCCCCGCCCTGCAACCCCAACCCCTATATACATAAGCTTAGTTTCCTTTTTATTTATTACTGTCACATTCTTTTTCCCCTTTCTTCTTTACCCCTACACCCTCTTTCCTTTTAAATATTTTCTATTTCACAATATCAACTATGCATATTACAATTCATTTACAACTTCATTTTCTCACATCAGAGAAAAGATACGATATTTACCCATCTGTGAGCTATTTATTTCACTCATGGGGATGTCCTGAAGGTACATCCATTTGAGTATGAATGACTCAATCTTATCATTTTTAATGGCAGAGTAATACTCCATTCTGTAAAGGAACCACATCTTCTTTATCCAGTCTCCAGTTGATATTTTTAAGAAATATTTCTTGGGTCCGGGGAGTTAGCTCAGTGGTTCCGGCGCCTGTCTTGCAAGCGCAAGGGCCCGGGTTCAATCCTCAGTAACCTCATACCACACTGGGCATGGAGACTCACCCCAGCAGCAATCAGTACCACATACCACAGTGCTGGGTGTAGTGGTTCACGCCTGTAATCCCAGCACTCGGGAGGCAGAGGCAGGAGGATTGCTGAGATGTGAATTTGAGGCTGAGCTCAGGGCCAGCCTGAACTACAAAGCGAGACCCTGTTTCAAAAAACCTTAAAAAAAATTTCTTTCATGATTGATAACCTCAGTTCTGTCTTTATATAATATTCTGTCCTCATGTTGGCTCTCTCTACTGTATTATTTTCAGTGGAAATTTTAATCTCCTGGATATCTGTTGAATTTGTTTCATAGGTTCCATTTCTTTCCTATTGTGAGCCTTCATGGCTTCCATAATTTTCCTGTTTCTCTATTTTACATTCGATATTATTATATATCTTATTTTAACAGAGTTTACTCTCTGATTAGGCTATAGGAAATAAGTTAGTCTTCTCTACTAACTTTATTTTATTTACCTTTATGATCATACTGTTACCTTATCTTTAGTGTTGCTCTTATGTTCCCCAAATGAAAAACTCAAAAAGAGCTTATACTTCACCTGCTTTCTACATCATCATCTAGTATGCCCTCTTTCATGGTTGCTTTGTCTTATAGGTATATTTTTAAAAGGAGAATATATTTCAAATTCTAAATATTCATCACACGCAAAAACATCTCACACAAACTTATCTATATGCATTCATTCATTTTATAAATCATTTATTTGTGTTTGAAAGATAATGGGAGCAAGAGTGAGAATATGAGAATCCCCAGAATCCTGAGTGTCTTGATGGAGGGTTGTAGCTGCTGGTATCAGGGGAACAAAAAGCTGAACGAACCCTTCTTTTTTAGTCATGCTCCAAAGGATCATAACGACCAACCATAATTAAGTTTCTCTTTACAGGTTAATATTAGATCTACTTAGACTCTACTTCCACATATGAAACTGAGGAATAATCAAAAAAAGCACTCAGTCACATGAAAACTATTCCAGTGATCTGCATATACATATGTGTATATCTATTATATATATGATATATATGTGTATATGACTATATATATATATATTTACATATGAAAAATGGCTCCAATACACATTAAAATGTCTTCATAATGTATTTTCTATGCTTTCTTTTTCATTGTCTAAATTGTAAGCTACTCAGTGAAATATAATTTTGAGGTAATATCTTTTCCTTTATTTTTTATCTTGTTTTTTCTTGTTTAGTCTGTAAACTTATAGGTTCTTAAAGTAGTCTATTGATTTCATTTGCTCAATTTTATAGAACACTTTAGATATTAAAATACGAAGGATAGGAGTTAAATGTAACTGTGCTTAAGAGTTTTAAACCATTGAATATTAACTGAATGAACATCTTAATCTTCCCAAATGACAATATACAGTCCTGTGGGTTGTTAAGTCTAGTAAATAAGATATTTAATTTAGCCATGCCTTCTGCTCTTCAAAGCCCTTAGGTCAAATTACACTAGATTTCTTGGTTTTCCAGCTTGCAAATGGCATGCTCTGGGACTTCACAGTCTTCCTAATTGCATGAACCAGTTCCTGGGATAAATAAATAGTTGTTCTATTGCTCTAGACAAATTAAATAATCCATATAGAAAACGCAACCATTCAAAACAAAATAAATGGGTGTAGCCTTATTCTAGTAAGAATATACACACAAAACCAGTAACATGATTATCTGTCTTGCTCATTATAGCCTAATGACCTTGCGACAAGACTTTAGAAATCAGTAATATGAGCTAGTCAAACTAATAATGTAATTTTTTCTCCAACAACTTTCATACACTCTTGCATATAAATCAGTAAAGGAAACGGATGTTGCTATACAGCATTGCTTTTTCATCACCAGTAAAATAGAGTCTTAACTAGAAGGAAACTGAAGCTTTGACTTAAGTACTTTCAGATAGGGGAACAAACAGGTAAGTAAAAAATGATGAGTAAGGAAAGAGGAGGAGTCCGTTGGGACTCTGAGTTGATAAAAAGGTAGGAGTAATCCTAGAAAGAAGTTCTTAATGTGATCAAATATTTTGAAGATTGAGGAGCTCAGACAAGTTATCAAGGAAGACATAATATACCAATTATGGATGAGTAAACTTAAAATAGAAATTTGAGAGTAAATTATGATTAATTTAGTGTTGGTATGGGAATAATCATCTGAGAGGGAAAGTGGAAGCTAATGTTAGACATAAATAAACAAGAAAATCATCATCTAGATGCTGTGTATTTGATCTGAAAATAGAAAAGAGCTGTGGTCTGGTTTAGGTAGATAAGAATAGTCAGGCTAAGACAATGATTTGTTATAGGGTTATTAATGGATGTTAGTTTTAATTACACAGTTACTATTTGGACCAGAGATTTTATTTCTTTAATGTGTCCATGGGGGTAAAAAATCAAGACAAGAATGTGTAGTATCCATGGCAACTTAAGGCATAGAAAATATAAAAACTAAGAAAGGAATTTTCACCATGCTTTATTAGTTACTTCTCTTCCATAGGAAAGACAATGCCTGATATTCTTCACTTATGATTGATGCATAGTTTTAGAAGTTAGAGTTCATGGTTAAGTGGTTTAAATACAGATATTCTATGGTGGAAAAGCCCAGTAAGGGGAAAATGCTTAACTTTTTACTCATTACCTCAAGAAAGTAAAGAAACTAAGAAGATCCAGGAAGATATTCTTTCCAAAACATGTCCCTAGAAACCTAGCTTTCCCAATCTAGTCCAAGATAATAGCACATTAATCTACAAATTCATGTATAGACTAATCTGCCTGTGAGTATAGCACACTCATAGCACAATTATTTTATAAAAGCTCCACCACTGATTCTTAAAGACTTTGGGTGACAGTTTACATCTAAATCATAATGCATAGGTGTGCAAACCTCAAATGTTGTGCTAGAACTACAGCATGTTTCATGTTGTCTGTGCAACTTGTCCTTATTACTGATTGTTTCCTTTCAAAAGTGCATGACACCATCAAATCCATGAAACGATGTTATAAAATGTAAATTAAACATCTTTAGTACAAGTAATGAACAATTAAACCAATGTATGAATAATTTATTCACCAAGGAAAATGTAACTGGTAAACTTCTATTTTCAGAGGTGAGAAATGTCTTATAATGAAATGAAATTCAATTAGAAAGTGTAGCTTTTTCTAAGTTAATGTTAAGAGCATCTGATTTCCAGGTTTTAATACAATTTCTACTGCAAGCAATTTTGTATCTAATAAAACCTCAATTATTCTTTTTGATTCAAAAATTATAGACAGACAGGTATGTAATTTTAAGAGGATGTGAAAGTACAATTTTTCTTGTAAATGTAAAACTCAGAGCACAAGAAGATAGTACTTAATGGAATGATATAAGGCAAAAATCAACCAATTTTGTAATTTAGATTTTAATTACTAGGCTCTTAAGCCTCTAGTAAGTCTGAGGACAAGTTATAAATAACCTCCATTGCCTTTATATCATCCTGTCAGAAACTGCTGATATCAAATACGATCATTCAAATTATGTGCAATTTGCACATAGCTTTTATGTATCTGTCTTAATATATAAAACATTGCACATTTTTGTTTTAATTTGAGTATTTGGTGGTTTTGTCTAGAATAAATCTAAAAATATAATAACTTATGTTATAATGTATGCATTAAAACTAATTACAGCTTATGAAGAAACCGTATAGAAATATATGAGTATATAAATGCAACAGTATATTTCATTCCATATGTAATATAAATATTGAGAGTTATGTCTTAATGCATATTCATTTTTGGTCTTTCTGCCTTCCTGAGTACCATGCATTTCGTGCTTTCTCTCTGAAATTTTCTTGACTGATTTTAGAATATGAAAATTATCTTAAATCAGACCCAAATCTAATATCTTTTCTAAGGTATTTAAAAACTTTTATACAGCAGCCCCATATTCATGTTTGCTCATAATTAACTACTGAACTAAATCAAATTCTTTCCAAACAATTGTATGATGTATTGCTCTTGCATATACATATACATTCTATCCTCATTACATGCTAGAATGAATGTCAAATGAATGACTCCTGGTCACAAAATTGAAAAGAAAAAGAAAGAAAGTTGGAGAAAAGAAGACAGGGATGAACGGAGGGTAAAAGGAGGAGTGTGGTACATGATAGGAAGATGTAGTCCTGATTGCAGTGCTAAGTGTGTAATTTGTCCCTTTTAAAATAATACTAAAGAAGGTTTAAGTGGTGAGATGTCTTGTTTTCATAATATATTCAAACCGTATCCCAGTTTTTATGGTGCCAGTTTGTGAACAGAACATTTTTAATCCCTTACTAAACACTTCGCACACTTGTTTTATTCTTTCTCAATTATTTTCTTTACCCTTTTCTTTTATTCATCCTTGCTATTGGAAAACTACATTTATTTGGGGCCGGGGAGTTAGCTCAGTGGTTCTGGCGCCTGTCTTGCAAGTGCAGGGACCCGGGTTCGATTCCCCGGTAGCCACATAACAATACTGGGTGTGGAGACCCACACCCAGCAACAACCAGTACCACATACCACAGTGCCGGGCGTGGTGGCTCACGCCTGTAATCCCAGCACTTGGGAGGCAGAGGCAGGAGGATTGTGATGTGAGTTTGAGGCTGAGCTCAGGGCCAGCCTGAACCACAAAGCGAGACCCTATCTCAAAAAAATCTAAAAAAAAAAAAAAAAACAAAAAAAACCCCTACATTTATTTGACTAACTTTGTCCTATGTCCATACAAAGGACTTGAATTTCTCTTCCTGGATGAGTTTTTGTACTCCATTTAGCATATCTTAAAGAATCAAAACATTCTAGTCTTAAAGTCACTGCCCACTATATAATTTCATTGTATCAATGAAAATGTGTTTTTCTGGTATACTTATTTATGAAATATGTAATGAGATTATTGTTATATTTTGAATAGCAAAGGATGAATTAAATGGAATATGTGCATAAATAAAAAATATAAAGATTCATACCTAAGTATTCCAAACAATGTTTTATATATTGCTCCAACACTCATAGAAGAAATCAATATATGCACTTCTTGTCACTACATCTATCATTTTTCTTTTAATGAATTTAACTATCATAAAGAAAAGAGTGTACACTATACCTTGCACTCATATATGAAGTTTGCATACTCAAAAATTATCAAATAAATGGATGAATGAAAATTAACTTAAAACTTAGGATGATTGGGGCCAGGGATATAGCTCAGTTGTTCCGGTGCCTGTCTTGCAAGAACAAGGACCTGGGTTCAATCCCCGGTAACCACATACCATACTGGGTGTGGAGACTCACTCCCAGCAGCAATAATTACCACATACCACACTGCTGGGCGTGGTGGCTCACGCCTGTAATCCCAGCACTCGAAAGGCAGAGGCAGGAGGATTGCTGTGTTGTGAGTTTGAGGTTGAGCTCAGGGCCAGCCTGAACTACAAAGCGAGACCCTGTCTCAAAAAAACCTAAAAAAGGAAAAACAGGATCAGATGAAAATGAAATTAAAATATACAGCCCAACACAGAGACATACATAGTTCAAAACAATATACTCAAACTAGTGTAAAATTTCTAGACTTCCAGTTATTTAAGTCCTTATTTTATGTACTTGATGATCACAGAACTATTACCCCAAAATAAAATGCCCAATTGAAATCAAAGAGAGAGGACAAAAAATAATGTTATTGTTTAATTCCAAAAGTATTTTCTATGATTTTACCAGGTTGTTTGTTGATAATTGAAGGAGGGGACAATTATGAGTAGTCTGTTCAAGTCCCAGTTCAAATTTAATTTTGTTGTGATTTATTTCCCATTTAGAAATATATTTTACATAAAAATCTCTTAAATTTATATTCATGACAGTTACATTTCATTTATCCTGTATCTTTCTAGCATTTCCACATTGTGTTAATATATATTTTATTTATTATTTATTTGTTTGTTTGAACTTTCAAGGTACCACTGAGCTAAATCCTTTCATATTTTTGTACTTTGCAACTAGAAATTTTAATAGAAAATCTTCACTTAGACTATGATGAAGGTATCCTGAGAAATTCACAGATTTATAATTGATGTCAGTGACCCAGTTGTTATAAATTATAAGAAGGCATGGGCCAGTATAGTTTTTTTAACATCATTAATGAAAAAAATCTACTTTTCTCCATTTAACTGTTGACATTTCATGGCAAATCAGTATATATATGAGCTTTAAGTCTATTATATTGTACTGAGTGGTTTATCGTTATAGCAATGTTGCAATATTTCACTCCCAGATAT
>PVIR01036095.1:0-15949 GCA_004026965.1 Petromus typicus
GTGCTTGTTCCTGCCAAATTATGATGATTTCTACCTGGAAAAATTTAAAAGTAGTAGATTCAGATAACATACCCAGTTGCACCTATGACTAATTACTGTGGACCAAGAGGAAGTGAGTTAACTTCTCTGACCTTCCATTTCCTTGAATGTAAAATGGAGTTACTGGAAGTTTTCAATAAATCTCCTGTGCATTATTGGAATCCACATGAAGCACACAGATGCCAGGGCCTTTTCTCTGAGCCAGTGCGAGGTTGGCTTGGCTTGGTCTTGACAGCATCTCCTGCCTCTGTGCTGACAGATTAGGGCTGTAACAGTGCATGAGTGGCCCAGCCCTTCCACATTCTGGAGGCTTCTAGACCTGCCCGTGCTTCCCAAAGCCCTCACTGTCACAGAGAAACAGCGTCACTAGGAACTGAGGCCTGGGTGGGCCTGTGTTTAAACTGACATCCCTAAGGTTCTAATTAAATAGCTTCAGCCCAGGACAGGGAACAACAGCGAGAACAGAAACCTACCCAATGAGAAAATGCTGCCATTTAGTGATGTGACAGAGGATTAACATGGAGTATAAAGAGAACTAAAGAAAGAGAATTTTAAAACTCATGTATCTTCTCATGTGAAAGCTTGTAGCTGCTTTTTTCCTCCATTCATATACAGAGTAACACAATCATAGCTTATCACTAGAAGAAGCTGGAAACTATACTGTGGAAAGAAATTCAGTTCTCTTTGGTTCCTCTGTCTATTTCAGAGTAGCTGTACATTTGCCTGGTGTGGTATACTTTGTGGCAAACAGACTGGTACATATTATCTTGTGTAACTTCAGGATATTGTTTCATTAGTGGATTAAAAGTGAATTGAGTGGTTTTTTCATAATTCTTCTTATCCCAAATTTATTTATTTTCTTCTTATTTATTCTGTTGCTGAAAATACTTTGACATTTATACTTCTTAGTAGAGGATGACTAACAAAGGAACTTTCATTTTTTCCCTCCACAAATCCTATCCACATATCATTAAAACAATTAAGAAAGTGGATAGTAGGACATAAGGCAGGAGTGACAATTACACCCAGAGGTGTTGGAAACTGGAATGTAAGCAGATAAGAGGAGCTTGATTGTGTAAATCAAACAATGCTAAAAAGTAGTGCTGATGTGGGGGATGATGAGAAATAACCCACTTAACAGCCTTCTGGCCTCCAGTTGGTTCAAACTTTGGCATTACTGGAAATAAACCCCTGGAAATGGTGCATTGGTTGGTAATCTCTTAAGGAGGCTTGACTCCAAGGTCCCACTGTCCATTCCATGTACCTGAGGAACTGCCCTTCTGCATTCTCGTAAAATGTCAAGAGGTCTCTGAGTTGAAGGACTCTGGGCATAGTGAATGAAATTCTGGCCTGATTCTAGCATTTTCTGAGCATAAAGCAAGAGTTCTTATGGGGACACAGTCCTCACCTGCCTCATGTTTATACCCTGGTTCCTTCCTTCACTGTTAAGGTCTTTAATGAGTTGAATATTGTTTAAGTACTATCAAAACCCTACAAGCTTTCATTCCTTTCTCCATTTCTTGGTTTCAGAGAAACATTCTTCGATGGGTAAAATTCTTTGCCTTTAGAAGATGCACTAAAGGAAGAGACACATGCAGTCTCTGGAAGTAGGCTAAGGGGATTTGAGCAGGGATTTGGATGCGCTGTATAGACAAAGGGGAAAGATGTTTTTGGCCTTGAAGAAGGCTGCCAGCAAGGAATGGTGACAGTGGAATAGTTAAAGAACATTTCTCAGTCTAAAATGATCACCAGCTATTGACTTTTCTTGGAACAATATTGTTTGGAGCCCATAATCCAGATAGCTCGTGTCATAGGAAAGCATTAGAATTAATAACTAATCATTCTCCTATCTTAAGCATGTTTTGCATCCATACTATTATCGCTAAGCAATCTCCCAGCCTTCTTCCATCATTTAGTTCTTGGATTGTTGGCATTAGTCTTCCTCTTGTAAATGTGGCCATCTCAAGAAGAAAGAGTAACATCTATTGCAGTAACGATCCTCCCAAAGAGCTATCTTAGATACTTCAATAGTAGAGCTCAAAGTTAACAAGTTCAACTGTTGGCTCGATATATCTAACTAAATTTTCAGGGTCTGAGGGTTCAATCTAAGTAGACAGCCAAGAATTACTAGATGCTGAGGAATGACTGTAGCATGAAAGATTAAGATCAAAATAATTGAGGAAAGTACTTAGAGACTATGTTTTGTGCAGAGAAAAAAAACCACATTAATGTACTCAGAGTCATGTAGGGAGATATTGCATATATTACCAGAAGAAATAGTTAAATATTTAAAAAAAGCTTTTAGATATTGAAAATTTAGAAGAGACATAAAAACTCCATAAAAATACTTGCAAAGAAATTGGAGTAGTTTTACAAAGGAAGAATCTAAAGACAGAAATGGAAAATATGAGGAGGATAAAAGGAAAAGGAAGCTAGTGTATTAGTTTAGAAAACCCAAAAGTCAAGAAAAGCAAAGAAAGAAGAAAAGAAAGGTCGAAAGGAAGATATTAGGGAAGGAGGCATAGAAGGAATGAAGGAATAAGTGTGGGAAGGAAAAAAGCAAAAACTATCTGAAAGAAGGATAAACAAAGGAGATATGAAGAAACAAAAATTTCCAACAGTGGAGGAGGTTGAAAGGGAATAACAATGAAACAAGTTGGGTGAAAATATCATTCTGCCCAGCTGATGGGGAATGTCAAAGCACAGGATAAAGAGATAACACTGTGAGTTACAAACACACACACACACAAATAAAAAAGTCACAATCAAGGAAACAAAACCGAAAGTGACCTTGTGTTCACATGACCCACACTAGAAGATGTAGACAACCTTGGAAGGCGTGAACAATAGGAAACTGATTCACAATTCTAAAAAAAATAATAATAATAATAAATGTAGAATTGTAATTTGGGAACATATCATTTAATGTGAAGGTAGAACATTTTCAGACACAGTATCCCAGTCTTTCCTTAGGAAAGGTCATACCCACCAAGTTGAATATACCAAGAACAAGTGGAACAAGGTTAGAGAAAAACAAACTAATAAGGGAAGAGAGGACAGTCACCAAGGATGTTAATCCACTAGGCTTAGGGCAGCTCTCTTGATAAGCTATTTCCAAGACGTTCTTTTTGAGAGAATAAATTTCTTGTATAATAATGTACCTAAACATACAAAGAGAAAGGACAAGTTGAGTCACTAAAACAGAAATAAGAAATTAAATATATTGAACAAATTAACAAATACAGATTGAAGATAAAAAAGTTGATAAGAAAGGACAAATTAATGTAACAAATTACATAATGCAGGTGTGGATAACATTTGTATGATAGTAATTGGATATTATTCTAATTCAAATTGCTGTGTATCTTTCCTAAGATGATAGGGAGAGATTAAAAGTACATTTGAATTGGGAGGACTTTGGAATGTAAAGGTAGAAAGTAGGAGTAGAAAGATGATGGAATCATTATTTTCTACAGTAGAAAGGCAGTAAGTAATAAACAAGATTGAAAATCAGGAAGGAACAATATAACAAGAAAATCAACAAAGGACAATATACACAGAATTAAAAGCAGTATGCAGGTCTATGTAGAAAGAGTACCTAGGAAAGCCTAGAAATGATTGTCAGTTACATCAGCACAGTGGCTGCAGGAATACAGGGGACAGTTTTTATTTTTCTAATAAAAATTTGGAGGGTAGAATAATTTTTTAAAGCATTTTCCTGCTTTATGTGGTTATACATATAACTTCTTTAAAATACAGCTCCTCTTCAAAGAAAAACATACTGTAGAAATTCTAAGTTATAATCCAGCTTCTTGCATGTTTAATATTTATTTATTTTTTATTAGTACAGGTTGGTAGTATGTATCGCTCACAATCCTTGAGAGAAGCTGGTACATATACATAACACATCTCAATTCTTTTTTTGTTCATTTACCTCCACTCTTATCTCCCTTTCTTCATCTCTTGATCCCCTTCTATTTGAGAAGGACCTAACTCCCTACTTTCTCATATCTGTCTTTTGTTTTACTCTTTATTTATATTTTGAGTTTCTCGTGTAAGGGAGACCATGAACCACTGTTGACTAAAATAACAAACGGGAGATTCAAGTGATGCTGTGTTAGTTGAGGTGACTTGTAATATGTTAAACTGAAAGGAATCTAACAATGTAACTTTAGCTTTTATTAGAGAAAATGTAACATTTTAAAATTAAGTGCCAACTACAACTTTGTTTTTATGAGCAGAAGAAAGTGAAATTTTCACTTGTTTCCACTCAAAGCCAAATTAGATCATTTACTAGACATAAAAGTCTGATTATATAAATAGAACAGAATGATGAAATGTTCCAATTCCTTATTTTTCATATGTTCATCCTTTATGTATAGCAATTCTCACTGAGAGATGGTTTCTTTTTCCCCTTTCTACAATGTGGGCTGGCCTTTTAATTTATGGGCCAATGAAATGGTTCAGAAATGTTAATGTGCTCATTCTAAAGGGAACATTCATAATTTGATGCTTTCTCATTAATTCCAACCAATGACTTGACTATTTGGTTAGAAAGTGGGCAACATCGTAAGTAAGAAGTCTAAGTCTGAGAAAAAGGCCTATGAAAATATTCTTTAGCCCTGTATGAAAGGAAATCTAGCTTATATCAGCAGAGCTATCTAGAAACAAAAGCTGACTATTGTTAATGAGTAAACAAAACAGATTAGAGCTATCCAATGGAACCTAGAAACCTTAGGAATAATGATACATGCTTGTCTTTTTAAACTTCTAAAGATGATTTGCTACACTTATTAGCTAACTGGTACACTAAGATCAACTTGTACTATATATGAAAATTTGATTTTTGAAGAATTAGAGCTAAATGAATGGAAAAAGAAAGAAAGAAAAATACCATCCTTAAAAAGAAACCATCATGAAGCTTCGTATTTTGGAGAAATAACCTTAAATTTTCTCTTCTGCATTTACTTTGCTGAGGAATTTATATATACCCACTACTGAGAAGTATACACACACCATAGCAATGCAGGAAAGCTGGGAAAACTTACTTTAGAGTTGGAGACAGGTTTATAAGACTAGCTCCTAGTAGGGGAAAAAAATTAAAAAACAGAACTTTGAGTGTCCATTTTCAGAACTCTATGGAAGAACAGGGATGTTTAAGATGTAATTTTTTCTTGTTTTCTGTGGAATATGAAATGTTAACAACCAACCACACACCTTACTCTACTGTGAATATTCAATAAAATGCATAATGCTTGTTTATCCTTTTGTGTCTGGACGTTATATGAGTAACTGGGAATTGTAAATTTTGTGTCTAGGTTACTGTTAGTGGAATTATGGGTGAGTGGAGGAGGATATCTGGAAAGTTCCTAAAAATCAGAACCAAGGTTACCCTTCAAAGTGAACATTCCTGAACATAAATTTACATTAGAGAAGAACTTTAACATTGCTGAGGATGTGTACTTGCTGTGCTCCAACTCATATCATTCAGACTGAAATGGAAAAAGGTACCAGTTGTCTCAGTTACATAATGTCATATTTTAGGTTTTGGTGTATGTTTAAAATGTGCAGTGGAAAAGAAACATATGTGTACCATAGGCCCAATATCCTTTTACAAAAGTATTCAAATGAAAACTTATACTGACATAAATATTTATTTAAATGATTTTAAATTTCCACAGCCATCAAAATTATAAATAGCTCAAAATTTCTTCAATTCAGGAATCAACAAACAAACATATACATTGGAATGTGTTATTGGCCAAAACTTGCAGAATTATCTACAAAGAAAAGAATTATATTTTTATTTATAAAACTATAGAAAATTATTAGAATTGAGATCTTAGCCCACAGGTGACTTCCATCTAATTTTGGAGTACAAATGCTATTATTAATAAATATTAATGATATGGGAATAATTGAGCAAATATCTTTTGAATCCTCCACAAAGATTATGTATATAGGGACAAAGCGTTGTAGGGAAGGCAGGGAAATGGAAAAAAATGATATATAAGTTATGTCATGTACTGGTACAAATTCTGAGGGTCAATTGTGATCATAATGTATACATAAAATGTACCAATAACATAAATTGCAAAATAAGGAAGAAATCAAGGAGGAACTTCCAGAACAGAAAATGCTGATTGGATTGAAATTGGTTCTCAGTAGAAAGTGAAAATTGATACTTGCAGCAGGGCTGGAGCTTGCTGGCCTCCAGGCCCACACTGGAAGAGCACCAAGGGACTGAGTATAACAGAGGACAGTGCCACAGAGGTAGCAGCCAGAGCCATCGCAGCCAAGGAAGGCCAGAGGCTAACTTTCTCCACTTCAACTGCAGAAGCACATCCAGTGACCTTGTATTGGTGAGTAGGTGGGCCTGTTGGAACGTTAGCCAGTACCATTACAGCTTCACAGGGCCTGCAGCCTACTGGCCTCCAGGCAGACTCCACAAGTGAGCCCAGGGACTCTGTATTGGTGAGCAGGTGGGCCTAGTGGAATCTCAGGTAGTGCCATAGTAGCAGTTCAGGAGCCAGAAACTTCTGCCTCTAAACAGATGGGAGAAGGAGTTCTGACCATAGTGTGTGAGTGCCTCATATGGTGTGCCAGAACTAGGGATTTTTCTTTAGGTCCCAATATAGACTGTAAAGAACAACTCAGGAAACAGTGATATTCTAAGGTGCCTAAATATTAGGAGGAAAGAAATTTGCAACAAACATCGCCAGAAAACAGGGCAGGTACAAAGACAAAAACAACAGCAAGGACAAAAATTCAGAGATGAGGAAACACTCAAAGTCTCAGATACAAAGATCCTCACCTCCAGGTAACACAAGGGGAAGGGAAATAGAGAAGTTTGAAGCCCAGTCTCCAGGGTCCTCAGAAATGGTAACCAAAGCAGATCTAGGAAAATCGAAATCAGAACTGATCTCTGAGATGAAAGCAGAGATATTGGACACTGTCAACATGATGAATAATAAAGCTAAAGAGGAAGTCATGGAGTTTATAGAATCCAAGATAGCAAAAGCAATGGAACCTTTTAAACACCTACAACCAGAAGTACAGGAAATTAAGAAAGAAAGTGAAAGTTTACACCATAGAATGAATATGGCAGAAGACTGAATTTCAGACTTAGAAGACAGGATCTCAACCAATGAACAAGAAAGGCATACTCTGTGGAAAAAAGCATGGGATAATGAAAAATCAATCCAATAGCTCCTAGATGATTCAAAGAAGAATAATGTAAGATTGATTAGAGTCACTGAGGAAGCAGGAGACAATGCTAAAGACATTAAAAAACTGTTCACAGAGATAATGGCAGAAAACATCACAAGAAAAGGAAAAGAATTGGACATACAAATATATGCAGCATACAGAAATCCAAACACCTATGACATGAAAAAACCTACACCTAGGCATATAATTATAAAAGTTCTAGATATAAAAAAAAAGAGAGAGAGAGAACAAAATACTGAATGCAACCAGAGAAAAAAAACCAGCTACATTTCAAGAGAAGACCTTCAGGATCACAGCGGACTTTTCAACTCAAGCACTCAATGCAAGAAGAGGCTGGAGTTAAGTGTTTCAAGCCCTAAAGGAAAACAACTTCCAACCCAGACTGATGTATCCTGCAAAACTATCCTTCAAAACTGATGGAGAAATAAGATACTTCCATGACAAAGAACACCCAAAAACTTCACAAACATGAAACCTGTGCTCCAGAACATTCTAAAGAATATCTTGGAGAAAAATAAAGAAAGTTACAAATCCATGAGACCTAACAGAGTCAACCCAAGGGACCAAACAAGAAACTGATGGGAAAAGGGCAAAAGTAGAATAACAGAGCCAAGAACAGGAAAACATGGAAGCACTAAATTTACCTATATCAGTCATAACCATTAATGTCAATGGACTCAATGTGCCAATTAAGAGATACAGACTGGCACAGTGGATCAAGAAGCAAAATCCTACAATCTGCTGCATACAAGAAACACACCTAATTCAGAAAGAAACACATAGACTGAAAGTAAAGGGATGGAAAACAATACTCTATGCAACAGGAAACAGCAAGAAAGCAGGAGTGGTGATTTTATTTGCAGACAGAATAGACTTCAAGCCAAAACTGATAGAGAGAGAGATAAAGATGGACATTATCTTTTAATACAGGGAAAAATCCAAGAGAAAGAAATAACAACCTTAAGTATCTATGCTTCAAATTCTAATGCATCCAACTACATATGAACTCCCAAAGCTGAATAAAGAAGATATAGAAATGTTAAATACCCTAATATCAATCTGTGAAATTGAAAATGTAATTCAAAACTTGCCAACAAAGAAAAGCACTGGGCCTGACAGTTTTACTGCTGAATTCTATACAAAGTTTAAAGAAGAGTTAGTGCCTCTACTTCTGAAACTCTTCAATGAAATTGAAAAGGAATCAGTACTCCTAAACTCATTCCTGGAAGCAACCATTACCCTGATTCCAAAAGCAGAGAAAGACCCAACCAAAAAAGAGAACTACAGGCCAATATCCCTAATGAACATCAATGCAAAAATCCTCAATAAGATCCTGGCAAACAGAATACAGAGAATTATCAAAAAGATTATACACCCTGACCAAGTTGGATTCATCCCAGGGATGCAAGGATGGTTCAACATATGTAAATCAATAAATGTTATACACTATATTAACAGGCTGAACTACAAAACCATATGGTTATCTCAATTGATGCAGAAAAAGCGTTTGACAAAATACAACACCCATTTATGTTCAAAACCCTACAGAAGATTGGAATAGATGGTCTGTATCTCAAACTAATAAAAGCTATCTATGAGAAACCTTCAGCCAGCATTATACTAAGTGGTCAAAAATTGAAACCTTTCACACTAGCATCAGGAACAAGACAAGGGTGTCCTCTCTCACCACTTCTGTTCAATATGGTTCTGGAAATATTAGCCATAGCAATTAGACAAGAGAAAGAAATAAAAGGAATAAAGATAGGAAAAGAAGAAGTTAAATTGTCATTATTTCCTGATGACATGATATTCTATCTAGAGGATCCTAAAAACTCAATTAAAAAACTGCTGGACCTAATCGCCAATTTTAGTCGCATAGCTGGTTACAAGGTCAACGTTCAAAAATCAATAGCCTTCGTATACACAAACAGTAGACCCACTGAGAGAGAAATTGGAGAGTCAGTGCCTTTCACAGTAGCACCCCCAAAAATAAAATATCTAGGAATGAATCTAACAAAGGAGGTGAAAGACCTCTACTCTGAAAACTATAGCACTCTAAGAAAGGAGATAGAAGATGATATCAAAAAATAGAAAGACATACCTTGCTCCTGATTAGGAAGAATCAATATCGTCAAAATGGCTATACTCCCAAAACTACTATACAGATTCAATGCAATTCTGACTGAAATCCCAACAGCATATTTCACATATTTAGAGAAAAAAATCCAAACTTTCATTTGGAGCAACAGAAGACCTAGAATAGCAAAAGCAATTCTAAGCAACAGGGACATGGTCGGGGGTATTACAACTCTGAACCTGAAACTATACTATAAAGCCATCATGATAAAAACTGCATGGTACTGGCAAAGTAACAGACCTGAGGATCAATGGAGTAAACTAGAAGATCCAGAAACTACTCCAGATACACTGAGCCACCTCATCTTTGACAAGGAGACAAAAATCTTCAATGGAAGAAAGATAGCCTCTTTAACAAATGGTGCTGGAAAAACTGGGCTTTAATTTGCCAAAGACTAAAACTAGATCCAGCTCTTTCACCATGTACCAAGCTAAAATCAAAGTGGATAAGAGATCTAAATATTAAAACAGACACTCTAAACCTTCTGCAAAACAGGTTAGGTAAAACTCTTGAAGACATTGGCTTAGGGAAAGACTTCATGAGCAAAACTTCTATAGCACAGGAATTGGCAGAAGAAATCAACAAATGGGACCTCATTCTTTTAAAATGCTTCTGCACAGCAAAGGAAACCACTAACAGAGCAAAAAGACAACCAACAATGTGGGAAAAAAATCTTTACCAGGTGTTCCTTAGGCAAAGGGTTACTGTCTAGAATATATAAAGAGCTGAAAAAAATCAGCCCACCCAAATTTAAAGATCCAGTTCAAAAATGGGCATCTGAAATGAACAGATATTTTTCAGAGAAAGAAGTAAGAGCAGCTAAGAAGGATATGAAGAAATGCTCAACATCATTAGTCATTCGAGAGATGCAGATGAAAACAACACTGAGATTTTATCTCACTCCACAAACAATGGCTGACATTTCAGAATTAGCCAGCAACAAATGTTGGAGAGGCTGTAGAGAAGAAGGAACCCTTTTCCACTGTTGGTGGGACTGTAGACCAATACAACCCCTGTGGAGATCAGTTTGGAGATCCCTCAAAAAGCTAGGATCGGAAGTCCCATTTGACCTGGCCCTCGCTCTGCTTGGTTTATACACAAAAGAACTAAAAGACTCATATCACAGTGACATTTGTGCACCCATGTTTATAGCAGTTCAGGTCGTGATTGCTAAATCTTGGAAACAATTCAAATGTCCATCAACTGGAGACTGGATAAAAAAGCTGTGGTTCTTCTACAAAATGGAGTATTACTGTGCCATAAAAAGTGATAAGTTGGAATCATTTATACTTAAATGGGCATACCTTGAGGATATCCCCCTAAGTGAAATAAATAGGTCACAGATAGGTAAATATCACATCTTTTCTCTGGTATGGGAACATAAAGATGCAAATAAGTTCTAGAATTGTATGTTATATATTGTGAAATAGAAAATTCTCAAAGTGAAATAGGATGAAGAGGGATAAATAATGAGATTATAACAAAAATAAAGGAAACAAAGCTTATGTATGTAGGGTGGGGTGGTAGGGTGGTTAGGCCTATGGGAAAAAATGAGAATTAAGTTGTGCCTTATACTGGTACAAATCCCCATTGTGGAGTGCAATCATAATGTGTATACGTAATATACCAATAAAATTTTTAATTTAAAAAACAAAAAAGAAAGTGACCATTATGTTAATAGTAAAAAAGGAGGAAAAATGTAGATAGTGAACAGAAATTCTGTACTACTGTCTGATAAGAGAAAAGAGGCTAGTGATGCTGGATTAGTACTTACACAATTAGAATGGCTATTGCTCTTCTTTGAAACCAGGCGTGGCTTTTGGCATCTTTATTTTTCACATAGAAAACTTTTTTATTTTTGATATATAATATGAACATGGAATACAATTAGAAAAGTGTAAAATAAGAATTGTGGTTATTATACTCTTGTGATCATTGATTTGTATTTTTTGATTAGTCACATGTTTGCAGTATACAGTCATTACATTCCTTTTGCATATTTTCTTGTTTGTTCTCTTTTGCCACAAGCAGTCTTCCAGAATGGTATCCAGGATGGTAAGGATTTGCAAAAAGTACTTCTCATATTTCCATGTTTCAAGATTATCTTCTTTTAAACACCTTAGCTTTTCAAGACTAATTAGAAAACTTTCTACAAAATGAGGATTCTGAAAGAAAAATCCGAGACTCTGAAAATTACAACTTGTTTTCACAGTGAGATTTCTCTAAAAATAAGAGAAAGATAAAACAAGGAAGAGAGAAGAAAGAAGTTAAAGCAAAATAAAAAACCAATATGGTTTGAATTTTCTTTGCCTAATGTGACTTTAATTTGCAAAAAAGGAAAAATATGAATTTCAGTGAACATTTATTTCTAGACAATATGTTTTCTGGACTTGAATAATTCCATGACATATAAAAATTGCTCTATTTATCCTTGAGAATATGATGTTTTAATTTTCAGCTCTTTATTTGTTATAATAATTATCTATCTAAAAGTGGCACATTTTTATATTTTCTTCTAGTTCAGTGATTAAGTTATTAAGAGAATTTTTTTTCTCTAGGCTTATGCATTCTTGGAATTATTCCAGTATATCTGAACCCTAAGTGGTTTGGACAGTTCTTCTAATCAGTGCCAGATGAAAGAAGCCTTGTGTAGAACAAAATTGGGGCATTAATATGCTCCCAGGTTTTTGTTTGATCCTGTGAATGCTGATAAAGGCAGGATATTCTTCTAGTAGGCCATTGTCAGTGATGGCTATGTTTGGTCCCTTAAAGGTAAAAACAACCCCAGAGTTGTTTTATATTTTATTTTTAGCAAATTCCTGAGGCCAAAAAGAAAGCAAGATAATCAGACAGATTATATGAAGAAATAATTACAGGATCATTACCTAATTTCATTGTATTTTATTTATTTTATTTTATTCTATTTTAATTTAAGTTTACTTTCATAGGTCAAAGGGTAATCTAGGGGCCTGGGAGTTAGCTCAGTGGTTCTGGTGCTTGTCTTGCAAGCACAAGGACCTGGGTTTGATCTACGGTAA
Organism: Petromus typicus; assembly: GCA_004026965.1. Classification (NCBI taxonomy): domain Eukaryota; kingdom Metazoa; phylum Chordata; class Mammalia; order Rodentia; family Petromuridae; genus Petromus; species Petromus typicus. The sequence continues at coordinate 12,445 of PVIR01036095.1, forward strand.
CTGCATACTATACTGGGCATGGAGACTCACGCCCAGCAGCAACCAGTACCACATACCACAGTGCTGGGCGTGATGGTTCATGCCTGTAATCCCAGCACTTGGAAGGCAGAGGCAGGAAGATTGCTGTGATGTGAGTTTGAGGCTGAGCTCAGGGCCAGCCTGAACCACAAAGCGAGACCCTGTCTCAAAACAAAACAAAAACCTAAAAAAATAAAATAAAATTTCATTCGGCATACATAGTTTTTCTTTTTCTGGGGAAGTCTCGAGCAGAGTTTTATTAGACTGGGATTCAGCTGCAACATTCATTAGCATGTAACATCTACCCACAACTGGATGTCCTGCCTTAAGGGGCAAAGATTGTGTGCAGTGTGGACAGGCCCAAGGAAGAGTATGAAGGCTAATTAACTTCACTTGAAGTTTTGATAATTATCAATTAGACATAATCTCAGAAGATTTTCTAAGCAAGTTCTTAGATCTCAAGGATATTCTATGTTGGTAAACCTGGAAATTATTATTGACAGCATTAAGAATTTTAATGGATAGTATAATAGTTTGAATAGCTGTTGACAGTATTTTTCTTACATCATACATTTTATTAAGTTACAAATGCATTGTTGCTTATTGTAAAATAGTCAAACACTATAAAAATATACAAGATGGAAAACTAATCTCATTATCCTAAAGTAGATGTTGTTAAGTGCAATGTGTATTCTTCTAGACTCTTACAAGCACAGGCAGGGAGAGAGACAAAGAGACAGAGAGAGACAGAGAGACGGGAGACAGAGAGAGAAGGAAAGGGGCAGGTGGGAAGAAGGAGAGAAGAAAAGCAATATAGATATTACTAAATTTTATTTTAAATGGTGATATAGAACTTTTATTTTTTCCATAAACGTGATCTATGTGACCTATGGTAGTACAACTTTTACATTTGCTAATTTTCATAGGTCTTTTCATGTTGGCTCTTAAAAATATATTTCTCTTAAAATATACGTGAAGTTTTGTTACATGGTTGCACAATTTACATATTGTCTTTTTTCATGAACATTTCAATTATTTGTAGTTCTATCAAAACAAAACCATGTCAAAACAAACTCCTTGTCACTATGTCTTTGTACAAATCAATTATTTCTGATACGAACTACTAGGAAAAAATCAAATATTAATTCATAATATTGTTACCCTCAGAGAAAGAATTTTTAAATTGCATAAATTTATTCTCATCACTGCTCAATAGCTCCCAGTGAATACCTGCTTTCTCCCACTATCAGAATTTTTAAAAATTGTAACCAATATGATTTTCTTGTAAATAACTATATAAAGTTACTTCCTGATTGCCTGTGAGCATACATTTTATTTAATAGAATATAATCTTTTAATTTATCTGTGATCCCCATGGATTGTTAGTTTTTAATAACCAGTTCATCATCCTTCATTGATTCATAAACAATTTTGCATATGAGGGATTATATTTGACAGAATTTTCTTGGGTACATCACCCTTAACTCCCTTGACTATCATTACGATTTGTTTCCAATACGAAGAAGTAACAAGTTAAAAAGCCCATTTCTAGATCCCTTTGAAACATGAGTTCTAAATATAACCTAAGATCCACTGCCGAGATGCTTGTAGAGAACTATGTTTAGAAGAGAGAAGAGTGTAGAGCCCACGGCACTGATCTAACAGGTGGTTTAGCAATCAGTGGCTGTAGAGTTGACTTCTTAATCCATAGGTAACTTCTCAATTCATATTTTCCTTCATTAATGAGGTGCCTCTCCTGATTTGGCCAAAATTAGCAAGGATTTCTATAGCACCTGTAGTAACTTTCTGACTTGCTAACATACTGCCTCAATCTGAAGGTACTTTTTAAACCACACATAAGGCAGAGTGATTTTGAAGCTTAAATAATTTCTTCTCTGTAATTCCTTACAGCTACTTTGTGTAGGTTCAGTTGTCTTTATTAGATGCATCTTAGTCTCAAACTGCACTCAGTGGATTTTATTATTTATATCTAAAACATGAATTTTATCATAATCACTTAAATATATATTTTATTCCACATATGTTGGTATTTGCATTACAGAAATATTTTAAAAGTATGAAGTTAGGCCAGGGATTTAGATCAGTGGTTCTAGCACCTGCTTTGGAAGTGCAAGGGCCTGGGTTCGATCCTTGGTAACCAAATACAACAATGCTGGGCATGGAGACTCATACCCACTAGCAATCAGAACCACATACCACAGTGCCAGGCATGGTGGCTCATGCCTGTAATCCCAGCACTCCAGAGGCAAAGGCAGGAGGATTGCTGTGATTTCAAGGCTGAGCTCAAGGCCAGCCTGAACTACAAAAATGAGACCCTGTCTCAAAAAAAGAGTATGAAGTCAATTCTTGCAATCTTTATGCCTATGAAATTTGGATTTTAACCTTTACATAGAAAGACATTCCTCAACTCATATTCTGCTAAACTTTTGTATTTCTAGGTATTCATATTTAGAAATGTACTTCACATAGATTTAATTTTTATGATATATGCAAGACTTACTTTTATTTTATTTTATGTATAGACCCTCAGCTCAATAGAAATTATTCAATACTCTTTCTTTTCCCAGTGAATCAAAATATCACTTACAATACATAATAATTACTTGCTACCATGACACTATTTTTAAATTCTCTTCCATCATTTTTATATTCCTACTCAAATACTATGCCAGTTTATTCATTGTGATCTCAAAGTATACTTTGATTTCTTAATTAAAATTAATAACAATAATCACAAGGTTAAGAAAGAATAAAATAATTTAACTAGTAAGAAATGAGACAGTTTCTGAAACCTTAAAATCAGTTCTGCATTCATTCATGTTTATATCGATGAGGACTATAATGCCTGGCAATGCATTAGTCACTTTCCTGTTTCTGGGACAAAATACCAGGCATGTACAGTTTAATTTGGCTGATGATAGTTAAAGGATTTATTTGATAGTTAGATGGCACCAGTGTATCATGTTTGAAGGGTATGGTGGAGGACAGCTACTCACTCCATGGCAGCTAGGAGGCAAGAGAGGAGCCAGGACCAAGAATATAGTCTTTGTCAGTTACTTTCCTATGACTGGGACAAAATGCTTGGTCTCACAAGCTAATGGAAAAAAAAAGATTTATTTTAGCTCACCAGTTGTAGAGGTTTCAGCACAAAATCAGCTCTAAGGCAAGGCACCATGGGAAAGGGTCACCACAGAGCAGAAACAGTCCCTAGCATGGCAGGCAGCAAATATAAATTCCTCTTGCTTTTCTATTTTATTCCATCCTTGCTACAAGCCCATTGGTTGGCACCACCACACCCAGATCTTTACTCCAGTAAATCCATCATCCACACCTGAACAGTGCTAAACCAATCAATGGACTAATGCAGGATCATCCACCCATGATCCAATCATTCCAAAAGCTCTACCTATAAGTCCATGAGGCTTTAAGGAGACATCTAGATATAGTGCATGACACTTTTCCAGGC
>PVIR01036096.1:0-16025 GCA_004026965.1 Petromus typicus
TTTTTTTATATTTAAAAGAAGTTCTACTGCATAGAAACATAACATTTTCTGTGGTGCTTCTTAGAAATTGAACTGACTGTCCAATTATTGTAACATATAAAAGGACATCCCATAAAACTTTACTATGGCTTCTGCCTTTATAATTTTTTAGAATATCTAATATCGAGGTCATTTCTAGGGTATTGTTTTGCTCATTTTTGAAAACAATGAATTTCAGACTTTATTTTCAGAACTACCTTTTGTAGTTTGTACTCCTAGTATTTCATATTGTCATTAAAATGAATCCACTGATGAAGTCAAAAATATATTTTCATAAATAAGCACTCTGGAACGGGACAACATATGGTGCTATACAGATCTCCTGCATGAAAGTGACTGAATGCATGTCTGTGTGTATGTAAATATACACCGACAACCTATATTTCAATCTCAGAAAATTCTCCTAAGCAGTGCTGCAATGTGAGAAATACATGTTAAAGAATTACTACCGAAACTCAGGAGATGAATGAGAGTCATGGCATTGGAACTACAAGCGTCTATGACCCTCTCCATTCCCAATTTAATACAGCTTCCATTCCAGGATGATGTTTCTGAGAACACTGAACACAAATCTCTCTCTTTTCCACTGTTAATTGTAGGCCATGACATTTTCCTGGGAAAGGCAAATAAATAAATATTTCCTTCCCTGAGTGCACTTAAATATTTCCACTCCGATATGTACTTCTGTATTTCAGAGGAAAACATCTGTTGAATGTGCCTTAAAGGTCAAGATTTCCTTTCTATGGAGCTCCCATCTACTGGAAAATGGATCTACCTTGAGAATATTTGATAAAATTTGGATTAGGCAGTGGGGAGCTCTATGCTACAGGACACAATTATGGGAAACAGGATGATCAGTTAGAAATTAGAGGACATTATGCACTAGTTATGGTCAGAGAAAGAGGCAATCGAAGAGAGCTATACTTGTCACTCTAGACTATTGGCAAACAGCATAAGTCATTGATCTCAGCCTGTGGGGATGGGGAGTGGAAATAGCACTAAAAGAACCTTTCAAATACATGTACAAGCAAATACATGTAAACAAAGTGAAACAAGTCCCAGGAAGAGAAACTACCCAGTGACTAGGTTTGTTATATTTTGTAAATTTAAAGTTTCTAAGAAAAAGTTATGAGAAGTGCAACAGAAAGTATTACACAGAGAAAAAATCCAAACAAAGGAAACTCTGTGATGGAGAGCAAGATATTGAATTTAACATAGACTTCAAAATAGCCTTTATAAGAAATGCAAGAATTAAAAAGGAAAGAATAGGATGATGCTCCACACAACTGAACCTTTAGCAAGGAAGACTAACTATTTTAAATTTTAACAAAGCAGACCTCAAACCAAAATCATTAAAGAAAAAATGTGAATACATGTTACTCAATGGTCAAATTAATCAGAAAGACATAGCACTATATATATACATATATATTTACTTTACATATGTGTGTATGTCTGTATCTCAAAGCCCCTAATTACACAAAACAAAAAGTTATCAACTTAAGAAGGTATCTAGATCCCAACAACAACACAACATATGACTTCATAGTTCTTGCCTCACTTTCTTGTAGCTGGAATATAATACTTGGCACCCACAACTTAAAGGATAAAAGTTTTATTTTGTCTCACATTGTGCGGAGGTTTCAGATCACAGTCACTTGGCTGCACAGAAGAGTGGCATAGCAGGGGCGTGACAGAGGAGGAGCTGCTTGTGGTGTGGTAGCAGGAAGCACCAAAAAGCTGAAAAGAAGAGCTCGGAAGAGAAAAATTCCTTGCAGAACGCTCACCCAGTGATCCACCTCCTCAGACCTTGTCTTCACTTCTCTGCATCTTATTTAGCTGTTAAGCTTATCAGTGAAAGAATCCACAAAAGATTACTTTGCTGTCAAGATCCTATCAATTCCCTAAAGCCAAAGGAGGATTACTTGAGGCTTTGAGGGGGTTATCTAGATAACAGTAATAACTTCTCACACATAAAGGTTGACTAACCCCTCAAAAGTAATGTGAAAAAGTATAATACTGAGTTTAATAAAATTATTTGACAAATGAGCTTAACGAATGTTCCCTGAGGGTCCAGTCTAACAAAAAGGAATGTATAGCCTTCTCAGAAGCTCAACGAACTTTATTCAAAATAAACTGTATTTCAAATAATGAAACATGTGTGCCAGAAAGGAACTGAAGTAATCTCTTGTATCATTTCAGATCTTAACTAAGTAAAACTAGAAATAAACAGCAAAACTATGACCAAACTTATATAAATATACAGAGTTTTAATAATACTCTTAAGTAGCTGGTGAGTCATAGAAGAAATCTGGAAAGGAATTTTAAAATATTTAAAAACAATTTCTGTAAGGGAAGATAATAGATATTATTTCTTATATTAGCAAAGCATAGAATTATCAAGTTACTAACCAAGAATACATATCAAAGATGCACGGAAAAGACAAGAACGATCTAAATTTCAAATCTGTAGAAGGAATAAAACTGCATATAGAGATTAGATTGAAAATCAACTAATTGAGACAAAAAGAATTATAAAAGATCAGTGAATCAAAGACTTAGTTTATAAAGAATAAGATTGAAAATCTCTTATCCACACAAATTGAAAAAAGGGATTGAAGGGTCATACCAAGATAATTAAAAATAAAAGAACAGAATTACAACAGACATCATTGGAATTTTGAGAATCATAAACTATTTCAACTTATAATCTAATAAATTGAAGAATGTGAAAGATTATTTTAGATACATATGGTATATATTGAACTAAAGACACATAAAAAACTTGAGCAGGAAATAAAATTAGGAAATAAATTTAAAGCAGTAATAAAACTTTTCCAACTAAGAAAATTCCAATGAATCCACAACTAAGATTCACTATAACTTTTAAAAAGGTCTAATACCTGCCATTTCAGAACTAGCCAGCAACAAATGTTGAGGAAGTTGTGGAGAAAATGGAACCCTTCTCCACTGCTGGTGGGAATGTAGACTTGTACAACCTCTGTGGAGATCAGTGTGGAGATTCCTCAAAAAACTAGATTTGGAGTTCCCATTTGACCCAGTCATTGCTTTGCTAGGTATATACACAAAGGATTTAAAAGATTCATTTCACAGCGACATAGGTGCACCCATGTTTATAGCAGCTCAGTTTGTGATTGCTAAGTCTTGGAAACAGCCCGAACGTCCATCAACTGCAGACTGGATAAAGAAGATGTGGTTCTTTTGTAGAATGGAGTACTACTCTGCCACTAACGATGTTAAGATTGAGTCATTCATACTCAAATGGATTTACCTTGAGGATATCCTCATAAGTGAAATAAATAAGTCACAGATGTGTAAATATTGTATCTTTTCTCTGGCATGAGAAAATGAAGTTGTAAATAAGTTGTAATATGTATAGTTGATATTGTGAAGTAGAAAATATTTAAAAGGAAAGAGTGTAAGGATAAATAACGAGGGGAAAACGAATGTGGTAATAATAAAGAAAAAAGAAAACAAAGATTGTGTGTATAGGGGGTGGGGGCTGCAGAGAAAGAAAAGGGAAAAAATGAGGATCAAGTCATGTCATATTCTGGTACAAACTCAATGTTGAATGCGATTATGATGTGTATTCATAATGTACCAATAAAGATAAAAATTGAAAAAAAAATAAAAAGGCCTAATTCCAATATTTACCAGTATTCTATAAAGTTGAAAAGGAAGGAACATTGCCAAAGCTAGTCCTTGAAGTCAGTATAAGCTTTGAAGTCATCAAAAGCAATGACCTATTACAAAAAACAAAAACAAACAAAACAAACAAAAAAAAACTGCATGTTAATATTTTTGAAGAACATAGGTGCAAAAATCCTCAGTTAGATCCTTGGAAACTGAATATAACAAATCATTATGAAGATCATACATCTTGACCCACTTTGCTTCATCTAATGGATACAAGGATGATGGAACATATGTAGATTTCCATGTAATATATCATAAAATCCCAGTAATAAAATCAAATGATTACCTGAGTAGATGCAGAGAAATCCTTTGCCAAAATCCAATATTATTTCATTTTAAAAAGTACTTATTGAAGGAATTTCATTCAAAATTATAAAGTCACCTATTCAAATTCATAGCCAGTACCATACTAAATGGGGAAAATCTGAAAACATTTTCTTAAAAAAGGATAATACACAGATGTGGTTTCTTCACTCCTCTTCAATATATAACCTAAAGAGTTAGCCAGAGGAATAAGGCAAAAGAAAATAAATAAAAGAGATTCAAATAAGAAAGGAAAATGTCAAACTATCTCAATGCAAGAGTGAATAAAGAATAATAAATTAAACATTGATTGCTAAATGGATGCACTTTGAGGCCACACTCATAAGCGAAATAAAAAAGACATGGATGTGTAAATGCTGTATTGTTTTTCTAGTATAAAAAACTGAGGGTATAAATGAGGTCCAGAATGAGGTAAGTATTGTGAAATAGGAAGAACATGTTCAGAGGTAAAGTGGAACTGGACTGGGGCAAAGGAAAGAAAAGAAGGGAAAGAAAATTTCATGATAGAAAGGAAAAAACGAAAACAAAAGTTATTTATATAGGGAGTAGTAGCTGATCAGAAAGGAAGAGGAATGGGAAAAACAAGAATCAATATATATCATGTACAGGTATAAATTCTCAATGAGGACTTCGATCATAGTGCATTCCTAAAATATATCAAAAACTCAATTCATTAAAAAAAAACTCAGTTAAGTCAAATTCAAGGTACAGATGGTCTCATTCTGTATACAGAACCTAGAGAAAACCACTAGGAGACTTTTACAGATAATTAATTTATCAGAATAACAGAACAGAGAGCACACACAACCAGTAGCATTAACATACATCCATAATGAGCTCTTTCTCGAAAAACAACTGGAAGAAAAAATGGGCACCTGAAAAAAACAGACACTATTCAGAGGAAGAAGTAAAGCCTCTAAGAGACATGTGAATAAGTGTAAACCACTAGGTATTTGAAAAATGCAGATGAAAACAACACTGAGATTTCATCTTACTCCACAAAGAATGGCTGTAATCTAAGAATTAGCCAACAACAAATATTGGTGAGACTGCAGAGAAAGAAGAACACTTCTCCACTGCTGATGGGAATGTAGACTGCTACCACCACTATGGAGATCAATATGGAGACACTTCAAAAAACTAGTCTTTGACCAGGCTATTCCTCTGCTAGGTGTATATACAAAAGAATTGAAAGATTCATATCATAGCAACATATGTAACCTATGTTTATAGCAGCTCAGTTTGTAATAGCTAAATCTTGGAAACAACCCAAATGCCCATCAACTCTTGACTGGATAAAAAAAGATGTGATTTTTCTATAAAATGGAGTGTTTCTCTGCCATAAAGAATGATAAATTTGAGTCATTTATACTCAAATGGATGTACCTTGAGGATATATTCATAAGTAAAATAAATAGGTCACAGATGTATAAATACCAGATCTTTCACTCATATGAGAAACTGAAGATGTAAATGAGTTCTAGAATATATGATAGAAATTTAGAAATAGAAAATATTAAAAGGGAAATGAGGAGTAAAAATGAATAATGAGGGGAAAGAAACTAAGTGATGGTACAAAAAGGAAACAAAGCTTATGTGTACAGCAAGTGGGGGGTGGCAAGGCTGTAGGCTAGGTAGAGGAACAGGAAAAGATGAGAAATAAGTTACCTCACATACTGGTACAAATTCTCAATGTTGAGTGTAATTATGATGTGTGTATATAATCTATCAATAAAGATTCAAATTCAAAAAAAGAAATTGAATTCCTATTAATAGAAAAGTTAAATATTTAGGAATCAATCAATTAACTAAAGAGGTTAAAAAATTTGATAATGAGAATTACAGCCTTCAGAATGAAGAGACAGAGAAAATGCTAGAATATGGAAAGGCCATCCCTGGTCCTTGATGGGCAGAATTAATATGAACAAATGGCCATATTACTGACAGCAAAATGCAAATTTAATTCAATTTATATTAAAATACTAACAAAAATAGAAAAACATTTAAACATTTATAATTTCAAAAAGTTTGTTACATCTGTGATGGTTGATCAAACTGCATGTTGAAAATTTGCACTCATCCTTGAGGACATTAAAACTTCTTAATGTGGATTAATATATTGGTAAATTTAACTCAGGTACCAGATTCTGTGAGACATTTTTATCACCCAGAAGTCTGATTCATATAAGATGACAGGTCTATATTCATTTAATTAAAGACAATTATTTGACCTTTTTTTTGTGTTTGTGATACTGTGTCTCAAACTTGGGCCCTTGGGATTCCAAAGTAGGTGTGGTACTACTTGAGCTGGATCCTCAGCCCTTGACTCGTGTGTGTGTATGTATGTGTGTGTCTGTATGTGTATGCATGTGAGTATATGTGTGTGAATCCGTGTGAATAAATGTTTGAGTATTACTGAGGGTCAAACTAGAAACACTGTACCGCTGAGCTCTATCCCTGTCCTCCTGTCCCTTTCAATTTTGAGACAGGATCTGCCTGATTTGCCCAGTTGAGACTTGCACGTGTGATTTTTATTTTTATTGCAGATAAATTTTAATCCACAAGAGTATGATGAAATAGGGCCAGGGATTTAGCTCAGTGTTTCCTGCACCTGTCTTGCAGGTGCAAGAGCCCAATGCTGAATCCCTGGTAACTACACAAAACAATGCTGGGCATAGTGACTCATGCCCACCAGCAATCAGAACCACATATCACAGTGTCGGGCGTGGTGGCTCACATCTGTAATCCCAGCACTCAGGAGGCAGAGGGAGGAGGATTACTGTGAGTTTCAGGCTTTCCTGGGATACACAGTGAGCTCAGGACCAGCCTGAACTACAAAATGAAACCCTATTTCAAAAAACTAAAATAAAAAGAAGAGTACAATTAACTGACTGTACAAATTAGCAATAAAACATTTGACTATTATTTACCACATAAGAGATTAAATCTTCCCTGAAAGAGAAAACAAATAATGTACTTCTTTCCCTTTAGTCTGCAGTTAATTTTCTATACAGAAGTAGGACAACCCAGTGAGATTACAGTTACAAAATTATCTCAGAAATTATCCCTGGAAACTGGGTTTACTAGCATTGTATCATGATCTGTAGAACTGTGTAAATTCATGATTGAGCTTTGCTGTTTTTATTTTAATTCATCTGACTGAATTTTCTAAGGCTGCTATTGCCCACTCTATCTATCTATCTATCTATCTATCTATCTATCTATCTATCTATCTATCTATCATCTACTATCTCTCTCATATCTCATCTATCACCTCTTGTCTATCACTTCTAAGAATTGCTGCTTGCATCTTGTTTTCAGTCCCTGACCAGTATCTTCCCACAGAAAACTCAAAACAATCTCTACCTTTATAGGAGGATGCCCTTTGGCTCACACATAGATGTGACAGTTTGCCATTAATTCCTTCAACATGGATTTCATAATTGAATTTTATTTTTGATTTCAGGATTTTATAATTGAATTTTAAGCATTTCCCAGTACAATTTAAAATAATTTCTACCACATAAAACACAGGAACTTATTGATGGTATTATGGTATGTATAGCTATGTTGCAATTTATTCATCTGTTAATCCCTGTGCTATTAAAGATTCATGAGTGAATAAAATACACTTGAGACTTTAGTCGTTTATATTATATAGTGCTTAAAATTGTAAATTATTTAAAAACATGAAACATTGTGCTATAACACCTATAAACTACTCCTGTGAAAATTCTACAGTATTTCCTACTTCAAATTAAAATATATGGAAATTCACTTACTCATGATATGACTGAGCTTATTACCTCAGTGGTGGCCACAGTTATACAAAGCAATAATGGACACTGGAATCTTCATATGTTGGAAAATCAGGGTAGATAAATATAGTTTATCAGATATCTATTTCCCTTCACTCTCTCTCATTCTCTCTCTTTCTTTTCCTTTCTTTATTTCTTTTTTATCTCTTCCTTCCCCTCTTTCTTTACTTCTTTTCTTTCTTTTTCTTTCTTTCTCTCTTTTTTCTTTATATTATCTTCTTACTGAAAGTTGTGTTTTCAGAAGTATCTAAGTGGGTTGTGATTAGTTTTTCCTCATACTAAAAATATTTTTCTACATAGATTAGCTTTATCTTGTAAACTAACATTGTTTTTATTCATATTTTCTGCCTTCTAGAAATTATTATGATAAAATATTTCAGTTGCATATCAATCTAAGCTATATTAAGCCATAAAGTGTATTCTCATTTATGTGTTATCTTTATTAAAAATTTATATTATCTACAAGTTAACTTCTTAAGAATAGGAAAAATTGATTGAGAGATAGTCTCTCTCTAAGAGAGACAGAAGTAATACAGGAAAAGAGGTTTCCCATGCACCCTACTTCTCAAAGGTATTTTTTTATGTGACAAAGCCACGAGGTGAAGTGGGCACAAAATAGGATAAAACTATACTATCCAGTGGAAAATTACAAGGTGAGCATAATTGGAACAAAACTGACATACAAGTATCATCATTCCAGCAATATTGATTAAAAAGAGATCAAGTGGAGTAGATAGTCGCTGAGCAAGTGTACATGAATTTACTAGAAGTAATGACCTACAAAACAAGCAGTTGTTAGAAATGGAGAGATAGCTTAGTAGTAAAGTGTGTGGTTAGTGCAAAGCTTAAGGTTTGACCCACAGCAATGCTATAAAAACAAACAAACACTGTTTTCAATAAATACTTCATAGATGGTCATTTATTTCAAGGTGTGAAACTTAAAACCAAAAAGTGAAAAACATTTTGTTGAATGTTATGATATTGTCTGAGTCACTTTCTCACCAGGGCAATGATGTACATGATCTTTGCAGCTGAGGGAAGGAGAGGTTTATTTGGCTCTTAGTTTTCTCTCAGTTCAGTCCACAGCAGGGCAGGCTGATTTCAAGGCAGAATACAGATGGTACCAGTGAATTTTGGAGGAATTCTGCTCAATTATGAAACTAGAAAGTTGGAAGGGAGGAGGCAAGACAAGAAGTGACCCTCTGGAGAGCCTCCTGCCTGGCCCCACTTCCTAAAATGAGACTTTCTCAGGACATTTCAAATCTTAGCATAACATTCTGACTTCAGTCCCCAAAGACTTGTGTCATATTATGTTTCTTAAAAGACCTTTAGTATATCTGTCAGACTCTTCAAAGTGGTAAGAATTCTATAATCCTAATGGAAATGTAGCTCAGTGGCACAATGCCTGCCTCATAAGAACAAGGTCCTGAATTCGATTCCCAGTGAAAAATTTTAAAAAGCATCTCACTAATTAATTCCAAAGACTTAAGAACCATACCAGCATGTATAATCATAATAACATCCCCACTTCTCTGGTGTCAATTTCTACATTATTCATTTCCTTGTTGCTAGGACAAAATACCTGACACCTACACATTAAAGGTCCTGTTTATTTGACTCACAGTTTCTAGTGGGTTGTGTTTATAGGTGATAGGTTCTAAGAGACAAATGCCATTGTGAAAGAATATTACTCACCTGATAGCAGCCAGGAAGCAAACGGTTTGGGGAGAACAGACAGACAGAGAGTCGCAGACATGGAGAGAGAGAAGCAGAGACAAAAATACATCTATTCTTGCAGTCATCCCCTTAGTGACCTGCCCTCTCACATTGGGCCTGGCCTCCAAGCCCAACACTTTGGGAGGATATTTTAGATCCAGAGCTAAAGAAATACATTAAAATATTAAATTTACTTTGAATTTCTGGTAAGTGAACACACATTTAGTATTTATGTGGGCATGACTCAACATTGATATTAAGAGAGAACATTTCATGTGCTGTTCCTAGAACAAATTATTTAATCTATTGCTTTCCTTTGAGGAGAGAGGCAAAGTTTGGAGGACAATTAAAATACAACCCACCTTTGAATTGTATCCACCTAATAATAATCACAAAAAAAAGAAAAACATTACTTTAACTCAAGGTTATGCTTCATTTTAATACATGCATTTAAAAATATCTTATATACTGTTTATATTTCCTCAAATTTTAATAACAGCTCAATCTTTTGTAATTTTCCATCTGCAACTCTCATGAAAATCAATAGCACTTCTCACAATCAAAGTTCAAGTTTTAGTTTTGCTTCTCTTTCAATATATAGGACCCTGAAGCTGCACCATTATAATCAACCTTTTTTTCCCTCTCTCCATAGTATTGTTCTCTTTATCCAGCTTTCCATCTATCATCTACTTATCTGTCTTATTTTTCATTAATATCCCTGATAATTCATTATCCCTTTAATGGAGTACTATAGTCTAAATACACAGTGGAACTGATGGCTACTGAGTGGCCACTTCTGTGTATTTATCTACTAGCCCTAACTCCAGGACCAGGAGGATTTCCTCTGTAGCAATTACCCTTGGCCTAAAAGGCATATTAGAGTAATGAGGATGGAAATGAAATATTGAAGAATTAATGAAAGGAATGGATAGGAGTGAAACCATTAAAGTAATTATTTTACAGAACTTTCAAGATGTCTGACAGTGAAAAGGATAAGGCATTATGGTTCTTACCAGTATATCTGTCCAATGTGTACAAGACTTCAATATCTTGGGTCTCTAGAATTTTTTTCTCTATTAATTAACTTTGTTGATTCAAAATTTGTTTGGTGAATTTCAAATCTGATTTTATTACAAGGCATATGTTCACTTCATTAGCGATTTGGATGAAACCTCTAAAGAATCAAGTTATCTACATCTTGATATTTAATTTGCCTCATATCTTTGCCTATATTAGTTGCATTTTAATATTTGTTTTCATTTATTTCCAAACCAATGTAGAATTTCTCATTCACAGTGTCTCTCAAGCTTCATGCAAGGTGAAGCTTCTTAACATTTTGTGTATATTTCTGAAAGCTAGAATCAGTTATGAAGACCATATTATAAATGTTAATTTCTCACAGGCACACTGCCAATATTTACAAAACTATAATTGTAGACTTAGTGAAAGTAGAGTCAACAATTTCTATTCACAAAGAATGTAATGAGCAGTAGAATGTTAGAAAACTAAGAGGATAGAGACGACAAAGAGGAGGAATGGAAAAAAAAATATTTAAGTGTATAGTTTTGAAAAGCAGGTAAGGAGCACAGAGGTGGGAATGTGTGGCAGTGTGGGTGTGTGCCTTTGAAATCTTCAAGCTGTGTGGGCTCTGCCACTGTCTGGACAGTTTCCAGACAACTATACAAATGAAAACTGTGCTAATCACTTAGAACTCCTATAATAGATCATTTTATTTTGATCTTTAGTATGTATTCTGTTTGCCAAATATTTGTTAGAATATAACAGACCATATTTATGTAAAAAGTGTTATTTAAAAGTTTTATCATCATGCTACCTTCCCTAATTTGTATATTATTTGACAATTCAGTTTTCAAGAAGATATTTTACATATATATTTCTTTAATTAACTCTTGTTAAATGACAATTGTGCTCACATTGTTACATTAATTATACTGACTGAAATTTGTTCAGAATGTAATATTGTAAACTAAAAGATTCTTTAAAATAATCTATATTTAATAATAAATTAGATTGAAGTACTATTTATTGATAACTAAGTATGTCTAAGTAGTACAACTTAGCTATATTTTTCTTTTTACAAAATGAAAGTTTTGTTCTTTGGTAACACTTGGAAAATATCATGAAAGTTCAATAAACTTTCAAAGATAATAATATGGTCTTAAAATACATGCTCATTTAGCTATATACTGGGTAATTAGGATAATTTTAAAATTATTTTACATATTATACATATTTTTCTTGATTGGAAAATAAGAACAGTACTAATATTTAATACTTGTTCTTGAAGTTTCTAATCTATTACGTAAGTAAATTTCATCAGATACATTTTATTTTTAGGAGAAATTCCAAATTTTAAAATTGTGGGAAGTGCTATTGATTTTCATAAGAGTTTCATATGGAAAATTACAAAAGACTGAGCTGTTATTAAAATCTGGGGAAATATAGACAGTTATTATATAAGTTTTTTTAAGACAGGATTACTTGTTGGTGAAAATTTAACTTTTTGAAATTTCTTGTACTGCCTCTTGGCCCCAGTCCTCATCATCAATTAGGATAATAGCATCCACCAGCACCCACACAACACTCTAACTACTGTGTCGCCTTGAAATTTCTTCAGCCAGATTAACTCAGCTGCTGACCTTAATCTAGGTGTCCTACAAAGTCTCAGGACATAGATAAAATGAAGATTATTTTTCCACAGTATTTTTCACAGTAACATTCATGGTCTCAATTGCCAAAGACATTTTTGTTCTCAACTAAATCCTCCTGACTGCCTGTCCACATTTCTGTCAACGTTCTAGTCTTCTGTACTTTGACCAGAATCAGCCATCAAGCTCTGCTTACAGCACTTCACAAATACTAGCTGGTATCATCAAGCACTTTCAAATTCCTCCTAGAAAGCATTTAAAAGAACTGCTAGAACAAAACAAACAAAAACCCATGGACAGATAAAGTCATGACAATGGCTTCATTTTCCTGGTGCTAATTTTCTTTGTTGGTTGGGTACCAGATGCACAATTTAATGGAGAGATTTATGTGGCTCAGTTTCTGGAGATCTGGTCCATGGTCAGCTGGCTTCAAAGCAGAAACATCATGGTAAACAGGTGGGAAGAAACAAGGCTGCTTAGTTCGTGATGGGTGAGAAACAGAGTAGGGGGCAGAGCCAGAGCAAGGAGGTGAAAGTTCAGACACAGACATCACAATTGAGCCAGAAACACCCATCAATGAGCTCACTGATTCACTGGCTAAATCCCAAAAGCAATTAACTTGACACTCTGCCCTAATTACCAAAGAAAGTTAACATAAATCCATTATTTTCTTAGACTTTATGTATATTTTGTCTAAATCTCTGTAAAAAAAAAAAAAAAAAGCCAGAATAGAATAACTGGGGAGAAATGATCTTCCAAATGTCTGAAGCTCACCCAATAAAATTTCTCTCTCATTTAAGGAAGTCCAGTACATGCAGTTCTCATTAGGTTGATCTTGTAGAAACACACTGTTCAAGCCCTGTGACTTGGAGTCACTGCTTAAATTATTTCTACCACTGTCTAAAGCTTTGGAGAAAAGAGAGTATATTCAAGATTGCTTTTATGTTCCACTCTTGCAGAGTAACCAGATGTATCACACACATTTCACCATCAAGAATTTTATCAGGTGCAAAGAAGCACTCAGAGGCAAAGAATCCAAGGAATACACCTACTCATTTTCAGAAAGCAGAAGAAAATCAGATATTGATACTCAGTCTTTACAAAAAAACAAATCATTTCACTCTTACTGATATCTTACAGATATAATTTATTTTATGTGGAGATATGTTCAACATAAGCAAATAAATTTAGAGATGTTATTAACTCTATTACCCAGGGAAGAATTGAAAGTGCAATAATGTATCTCTAATAATGTAGTCAATAAATTTAGACTTATTTAAATCCATTTAGACCTATCTCAGTTCTTGATCACTAGTTTTAGATAAAAAAGAGATGATGATATGAAGTAGATATTTCAGTCACTAGGAAAATATGTCATCTATATTCATGTGTATTTTTAAATGTATTATAATTTTAAAATATGGAGAAAATTAGCCAGGTTCATGATATGTGGAAGTTTCAAACTATAAAAGAATGGAAAATTCACATAAGTTTTGTTTTCTTAAATAAATATTGGTCCATATTATTCATATTGGTCTTTTCTTTCATTTTAATGCAATAAAATTTAAGCAGTCTAATGACACATCAAATTACATATTTCTTTTTAAAATGTCACTTAAATAATGTAGTGTTATTTATCTAATTAATGATCTGCCTTAGTACTATTCTCAGAAGATAAATTCCTCTCTGATCCCTGCTTATTTTTTAATCAAATTTCACTGTGAGTAATATGTTGGTCCAAACCTATCCTGTCAAACTATTGTTGTACATGTGCTGTCTTCTCTCCTGCCCTGGAAGCCTGTCAAAATGCAAATTGCTTTCTCTGACCAAAAATACAGCAGGAACACAGCCTGTCTCCTTTTTAAACAAAACCACCAACAGATTTGTTAACAGCTGTTCTTGAGGTCTGTGCACGTAATGGAAACTTCAGAAGCTTGCAGGGCCCACAGTTTCTCTGTCTGCAGAACAGGAATCATTGAGCAGTAGGTGACATTTTTGGCGATGTGTAATTAAAGACCCTGTTTTAGGAAAATTACACCCTGTGTAACACATATTTTAAAAAGAGGGTGGAGGGGAGGTGACAGGGAGGGCTATTCTGTTCAAACCAGAGCAGAGGGACCAGGTGGGATCTTGACTATTTGGCTGTGGTTCTCCTGGTAATATTAAAAATAAATCACTATGTTTCTACATTATTCAAGTGAAAAATGGATCAATAAGGTAAATAAAAATAACTTCATTATTTAGCAAATCGAGACTGGAGAGGAATATAAAGGGACCCACAGTATGAAAAACCTGAGGACATCATTTAAATTGGAGATCCAAATCACCCTACTGATGTTTGGTTTACAGGGGAAAAGAAGATGGAAAAGTTTCAGTGAATTGGACTTATTCTGTGTGCATGTTCTTTGATTCACATTCATAAGACATAATAGATTTTAAAGCAAAATACCTATTGTTATTGAGGTTTGCCTATTATATTTTTTCTTGTTTATTTATTTTATTTTATTTGTTTTTGCAGTACTGGGGACAGAACTCACAAACCTGCATTTTCAAGGTAGGTAAAGGCACCACAAGTTAAATCCCTAAACAATTAACTTGTCTTGTTTTGTTTTGTTTGGATACTAGAGACCCGATTTGAGACCTTGCACTTGTGAGGCAGGGACCAGAACCACAGAGCTAAATTCTCAGCCCTATCTTTCTTGTTTATTAATTGCTCTTCCTAATTTGCTACTACTAGCAAAGGCAAAATGTTAGTTAGACAATTTGATTTATATTAGAAAATTAGAGCTACTAGGCAAGAGAAAGAAATTAAAATGATATATAGAAAAAGGGAAGAGGTAAAATTATTCTTTGCAAACAACATAATCTTTTAAATAGAAAGCTAAAAAATCAACCACAATCCTAGAATTAAAAAACAAATTAAAGAGTATAGCAGAATCCATAATCCATAATTGCCAAAAAATTACAATTACTACATAGCCGTAGGAAACTCATTATGAAAGAAATTGGAAGAAAAAACTGTATTCACAGGAGCACTGAAAAATACTTAGGAATTAACCAAACCAAGAAAATAAAAGATTTCTACAAGGAAAAATGAGATTGATTTGGAAACCAGAAAATAGAAAAAACATCACTATTCCTGGATAGGCAGTGTCCACATATTCAAATGGGCATGCATCAAAAATGTAAATGCATATTTACCGCAAGCCACTCAGAATACCAACAATGTCCTCCACAGAACTGGAGAAAACAATTCTAAAGTTCATCTGGAACCACAAGAGTCCCAGAAGAGCAGCAGCAATCCAGGATTATAGCTGTAAGAGTAAAGTGGGAGGTATCATAATCCTGGATTTGAAATTATAAGAAAACAGACATATGGATTAATAGAAAAGAATACATGATATACAATCAAAACCCAGTACAGTTACTATTTGATCTTTGGCAAAGTAGCCAAAAATATGCACTGGAAAAAAAATATCGCATCTTTTCTCTGGTATGAGAAAATGAAGATGTAAATGAGTCCTAGCATTGTATGTTATATATTGTGAAATAGAAAATGCTCAATGTAAAATAAGGAGAAAGGGGACAATGTTGAGATTGTAACAAAAAAGTAAGGAAACAAATTTTATATATATGGGGGGGTGGTAGGGTGGGTGGGGCTATGGGAAAAAATGAGAATTAAGTTGTGTCTTATACTGGTACAAATCCCCATTATGGAGTGCAATCATGATGTGTATATTTA
>PVIR01036097.1:0-16033 GCA_004026965.1 Petromus typicus
GTTTCAGTTGATTAAGCCACTTGGTGAACTACTTTGACATGCAGCCCTGCAAATCAGTACTCTCATCCTCCCCACCTCAGGAAACTCCTCCAACCCCACCTGCGGGTCTCACCCACTTCCCCACCCCATAAGGTCTCTTTAGTGTGTACTCCAAGAGAATTACTGACTTTGCAAATCCTCATCAAGAGACTTAGGATTCGCTATTTACTCTTAGTCTCTCTTCTAAACCAAGGCCGAATTCTATTCCCTGGTTGATCTGAGATAAGGCTGTCTCTGTTTTGTCTTTCAGTCCTGAGGTTCGAGCCCTGGCCTCACACAGGCCCGTTCTAGGCAGGCACTCTGCCCCTGGGCTATGCTTCCAAGTCCTGGGCTGTTTAAGAGACTATGTGTTGCTGAAACCAACACTCGGTAGATCTTTGCGATGTATGGAAACACTATTTACACCAGGAAGTCAGCTATTCCCATTTTCTTGTGTTTTCTCAGCAGCATAGCCATTATAGCTTAAAGAGGTACATGCACAGTTCAGGGGCATCCGTGTGGCCAAGCGGAGTTGTACCTGTGCAGAACTGTAATGAATATAGTTACACAACAGACATAAAAGCTGTTTTTTTGTTGTCCTTTTTTTTTTTTTTTTTTTTTTTGAGACAGGGTCTCGCTTTGTAGTTCAGGCTGGCCCTGAGCTCAGCCTCCAACTCACATCACAGCAATCCTCCTGCCTCTGCCTCCCGACTGCTGGGATTACAGGTGTGAGCCACCACACCCGGCACTGTGGTATGCAGTACTGATTGTTGCTGGGCGTGAGTCTCCACGCCCAGTATTGTATGTGGTTAACCAGGGATCGAACACGGGTCCTTAGGCTTGCAAGACAGGTGCCGGAACCACCGAGCTAAATCCCCAGCCCCGTAAAAGCTGTTTTACCTAAGTGGGGACTGGTTTCCAGAACACAAGCTGCCAGTCCGCCCTGGAACCACAGGCCTTTCACACAACCTCGTATCCTGGATCAGTCGCCTCTGCGGCAAGAAAGGTCCAGGAATTGAACAAGATAGTTCCAGTTTCTCCATGTCAGATAGTATTTCTCTTATCCTTAAAATCCAGAGCAGAACTTCTCCTTCTACGGTGGTCAGTGTGGCAAGGAGGGCCCTCCTCCTCCTAGGACATGTGGGCACCCGCTCAGCTGAGATGCCAGGCTCCCTACAACATGGTGAGAACCCAAGCATCCCTCTCCCTCCTGCCATGGTTGTCAGGGTTAGTAATGGTGACAGAAAGTACAGCTGAATTTCGCTGATTCATCTCCAACGAGAATGCACAAGGAAGGTGAACCCATCTTCTGACCAAGCTCTGCAAGCAGTGTTACTATCCCCAAAAGTCCTGGATCTGAGATCCAAGGGCCTTAGTGTACCCACTTCCTGAACAACAATAAAAAAATATGATTCAAAGAAGCCATCTGGTTTACCCCTACCCTTTAGCTAGAGCCAACAGCCTTGATTTTCAAATGAGAATGTAGACTTCAGAGGCAAACGGTCAGAGATTATGAAAACAGAATTTAAATTGCTTCCACATCTGGAAACCAAACCCAGCAGCCAGCCCAAGAATTCCAGGCATGCCAGCCAGTGGAGAAGCCGCAGGTCAAGGGAGACGTTTCCTGTTAGCATGAAATCCCCTCCAACCACCCACCTACCTATATGCACACAGGCGGCCTCCCTGTCTACACGAGTGGCTGGTGAAGCTACATCCTAGGGAAAGGAAAGGAGGTAGGTAACACACAGGAGCACCTCACAGGATGGACCCTCACCCCTGCATTACAGAGGCTCCCATTTTCTCCCTTAAAATCTGCAAGAAAATACAATCTCCTCCTTATCAATAAATGAGAGAGGAATGCCCAGAGAGTTCAATCAATTGTCCCCTGCAATTACTCCCCTTTCCAGCCAACTACAAAGTTATGGTTGTGCAAACGTGAATGGGACTCTCTAACCTCAGACACCCCATGTAAATTCTCAAAGATTTCCCAGGCAACCACTGGAAGCTCCTACTCCCATCAGCTACCACAACTCGAGTTCTCCTGAGAAACCCACGGAACTGGGGCACTTCCCGTGTCAAAGCAGAGGCCACAGGCTGTGCACGCAGAGGGCACACATCAAGGATTCTCCTGGCTCCTGGAACAGGTAGCTATTTTGGGCTACAAATTATAGCTTTTAAAGATGTGGCTGCTTGAAACAAGGGCTTAATTACTCACAGCCAAGGCCTCGCAGGGCTAACTTGGGGAGCTCCATATTTTGTCATCATAGCAGAGCCTTAGACTCAAAGAGTAGGCCTGGCTCAGGGAAGTGGTGTGGTGGGCGGCTCCTTTCCCTCTGGGGTACATCAGGCAGTTGATGTGGGACTTCCCAGGGACAAGCCATTATGTGTCTCTGGGAGGAAGGCACATGGATGACATAGGGTCTAAAGATGGGGGAGGGGCCTATCCTGCCACCTCTGCCCCAGCAGCCCCCCTAACAAGGTCAGGTCAGGCACCCTCTCTGTCCCACGTCCTTTGCAGGCCACGACCCAGGAGCATGTCCCAGCAGCTGCCATCTTGAACTAGAGCTCAGCATGGGGGTCTTGGTCCATGGAAGGCTGAGGTAGCTCAGGTGCCATTCCGGGCTCTCCCACACTGGGGACAGATGAGAAGCCACCAACTCTCACCGAGTTCCTTCCGAGATGCTGTGAGTTCCCCGCTCGCCCCCAAAACAGGTCTTGGCATTGCACACCAGCAGCAGAGCCTCTTCGGGCAGACTCTGGCCTCAGGACACCCCTCAGCCCCCACTCCACTTCACAAGCTCCCACTCCTCTTCCACTCGCCCTGTCCTTGGCACAAGCTGCTTCCGATACATGGGGCATAAACGCCAGCTCATCAAAGAGGGGCCTTTGAGTCCCGGACACTGTACACAAAGTTAAGGGAATCAGGACACTGGTCACTGGAACCTTGAGAAAAAGCTGGGGGAAGGGGGGGTGCAAGATAAGACTTCTGAGGAAAATAAGAGTTTAAGCATTGTTATTCCAGCTCTTAGGCAGGAGGATCACAAGGTCAAAGACCAGTCTGGAATTCACAGTAAGTTCAAGGACAACCCAGATTACATAGTGAGACCTTTGTCTCAAATACCAAACACAACAAAATGAAAGCACCACCTGGTCTTAAAGTCTCTCTCTACCAAGCAGCTCCTGCCAAGCCCTACCTGGTGTGGTCCGGTCAGCCGTTGCTTCCGTCTCCCAGGTCCCCCATGAGCAGCCCAGGCCAGACCCTGAGCAGCCTCACCACCCAGTGCTCTTCCTCTCTCCGTCCTGAGAGCCCTCTGCAGTTCAGCCATCCTGAACAGTGGCATCTTGGCACATCCGGCTCTCAGGTTCCTATGCCCTGCCTGCCCAGAACTCCTCCATCTGTCTCGGCGCTTTGTGGAACACAGATCTGGAGACCCTCAGTACTTACTGAAGAAATGCAAAGTCCAACTGTCTTAAACTGTTGAGGAGGAGCAGGAAAGCGCAAGTGCACTGAGCACGTCTCCGTGGCAGGTGCGTCTCCCTCAGCCCCTGGAACTGAGTCAGAGATGTTCAGAGACTTGCAGAAAAGTCACGGGGTGCGCAGGGCCCAGATGTGAGGAAGAGGTCAGCTTTCAGTGCCTCGAGGAGCACACGGAGGACTCTGGGCTCACGCGGATGCACTGTCAGGCACCTGGCAGGCCACACTGAGCGCTAGAGAGCCTCAGTCAAGCCCCACAGGTCATGGGAACCCAGTCGGTGATGCTGGCAGCACAAGGCCTGGCCAGAGGCTCGGGGTTCACGGCGCCCCGCCTCCTCCGAGGTATGTGCTTGGGGCCAGGGAGCACAGCCCTCTTCCACTTCCCACCACAGGCATCGTCAGAGGAGAAAGTTTTTTTTTTTTTAATTGCTAAAAGGAAACATATGTGAAAATGGAAATTTAGGCGAAGTAGGAGGAAGATGTGGGACAGAAAAGATGCTGTCTACGTACTGTAAACGGCGTCAAGGAGCCCTGTCAGCCCAGCTTTCCTCTCCCTGGCCGCATTCCTCTGACCCAGGCGGCAGGCATTTTGACCTCAGAAGATACAGAGTCAGAAAGACACAGGCACAGCCGACTTGCCCCAACCACAGTGGCTGCCGGCATCTGGCATCCGGCGTGCTGGGGACAACCTGAGGCTCAGGGAAGCTGCTCTCCTTCCCCAGGCCACATAGCTGGTGAGTCAGCCGGTGTCCAAACCACATCGTAATGTCCCCTCATACAATCTTGCTGTCACTATAAGGTGCTATATACACTCTCTTCCTTGAAGAAACTGGGCAAGTTATGTAATTTCTCCAGAGGTTACCTAGTTTCTGCATTTCATTAGATTCAAGGTGCCTCAGATTTTAAGTTGCACCGTTATTTCAAGTGCAGCATGAAAGAAAAAGTACTTTCAATTAAATTACAACACACTAGCCAAAGTACAACACAGACCAACCTCAGACGTTAAGATGCAAAGGGATAAAAAGAGTGAATCTTACTCTGGGAGGGTGAGGCAGGAGTATCACAGGATTAAGCCTATTCTGAGGAATTTAGTGACTTAGCTAGACTCTGTCTCAAAACAAAAAAGGATGGGCCAAATAACTCAGTGCAAAAGCCTTGGCTTTAATTCCCAGTTTTAAAGAGAAAATGTGCCTCAGAACCCAATCTACGAAATTTGGTGTGACTGTCACTGGAGGATGGGGAGTTTGGTAGCAGTGTCTTAGGCTGTGTGTACAGTGCCGGGCAGTCCATAACTCCACACACGCTCGCACACACAGACACTCACACTCGCCCACAGCTTCTGCCAGACCTGTCTTTGCTAATGCAGTAACTGGTGCAGTGGCGCAGATAATCATGCAGAGATGGTTGGCCAGACCAGTCTACCCACGAGAACCCTCACAGGGCAGAAGCCCGCCGTTCTTGGCCACCTAACACGCCAGGCGGAGGCCGTCCTGAGCACCTGTCCAGGCAGGCTAGCTTCCCCTTGGTGGAGCTACTGGTCTCAGGACAGACAGGCTGGCCAAGCAGGTAGGTTTGCTTCTCGGAAAACTACCAGGGACGATCATCTCATGTGGCCAGGCGGCTGCACGGCCTGCACCTTCCAGTCTGGCCCCTTTCCAGAACTTCCGTGGCCTGCAGGCAGCCAGAGCCACAGCGCTGCAATGAGGCAGAGCGGTGGCTGCCAGTGCCAGATGGGCAGCGCTGCTCCAGACTGGCTTTTCCAGCTGAGCATAGGTGGAGGGACTGGCAGGCCCCAGCGGGAGGTGACGGGCGGTGGGCAGGATGCACACGGCCACCTCCCGTTGGACCAGCTATGAGAAAGGAGCAGACAGCCTCTGAGAGTAAGAGCCAGGTGCCATCCATGCCCCACCACTGAGAGCCCTGCGAAGAAGGCTAGCGCCTCCGAATGGGCTTTGCATCTCATTCACAGATTGCCAGGCAGGCGCCAGGCACTGGGGCCCCAGAGGCTATGTCTGCAAAGGCCATATTGCTTTCTGCGAAAACGCAGAAGCTGGGGAAGCAGTGTTACTTGTCCTGTGCAGCACAGGCCCTTAGGTGATGGAGTGTCTACTGCCACCTTCCTGCTTCAGCACTGAGATTCCAAGAAACTGTTAGGTGCTAAGACTGACACCGCCGAGGAGCAAGCCAGTGGGAGGGTGTAGGAAGCGAGATGGCAGCTCTCAGTCACGCCAGACACTTTGTAAGTGCTTTTTGTGTCTTTCCACGCGAGCTCCGAACACCAACCCTGTCAGCCAACTACCTGCATCATTCTCACATTGCGTGAGGAAACTGAGACATAAAAAGGTTACACAGTTTGCAGGTACCAAATGGCAGAGCCAGGATCCACGCCCAATCTCAGGAGTCCAGGCACCAGTTATGCCACCCGCCTCTCCAACCCCCTAGCCAGCCAGAGAGTCAGCCATGTAACAGGCAGAACCCACCCCAAGTATTTTAGATCATGTTGCTCATTTTACTTTCACCATCGGCCTCATCCTGCCCACGGGGAGGTGGGGGCTCGGCAACGTGAGACAACCTATGCAAAGTTCCACAGCCAACTAGCGGCAGAGCCGGATCGAGACCCAGATGTGTTTCTGGTTTCAAAACATTTGTTCTGCTTTGAGAAAATAGGCTTTAGAGGACTGGGCATGAGAGAAAGGTGCCCAGCGTGAAACGGTATTTCTCCCAGGAAAACCAGTGAGTAGGAAAGAGAAACCGGCTCTGACTCTGTCTCCTACCCTCAGTCGCAGACTTTAGTCTGGTAGAAGGAGCACTCAGCTCTCACACTCCAAGTCCACACAGGGGGTGGGGGTGGCTGCAAGGTGCGGAGTCCCATCTTTTGGCATCAGGCTTTCAGAGTGCAGAACCAGGTGGGGGGGACCCAAGATGACTAGAAAATGTGCCCACCCAGCTCTGTGTAGATATTCTTTGTGATCTCTCAAAGAAGAAAGGCTCTCGTGGGCAGAAATACAGACCTTAGTAACTTTGAGCTCTGTTGTCATCTGCATACTGTTAACTGCAGTAAGGAAAGAACCCACTTATCTAGAAATTAACTAGAAATAGGGCCAACAACAGTTGGGAAACTTCCACTGTCAAAGGAAGTCAAGCAGCAGGGTTAGTTGGATGTGTATGTATTATTAGTGCCGGTCTGCCAGGCGGAGCTCAGCTGGAGGTCACCCAGACCTGATGGCTCTAGGCCACCACAGCTACCTTGTCCGACCCTCAGGCTCCCGGGAGAAGGCTCGGTCAGGAGGTTCTGAGCAGGTGAGCCCCCGATCATGAATGCTCTCTGGAGGCTTCGGGTCTTCAAGAGCCCAGCTACTTGATCTGCCTTGACCGGGGCCCAGGTGAACTGGCCAGCACCAAATTCCACTTAACTAACTGCTATAACGAGGCCTCAGACACTTGATAAGACCTGTCACCCGTCAGAAAATGACAGCTCCAGACAAAAGCTGATGACACCGGCGCTGCCGAGGGCTTTGGCACACACTTTCTTCCCACTGCCATCCTGTGGAGGCTCCAGAATGCAGTGTCTGAACTGTGGTGGCACCAAGCTGGCAGATCCCCCCAAGGTAGCACCTGTTGTACAGGATGATTGGCCACTAACTCACCCAGCCACAGCAACTTGGGGGACACCCTACCCTTCAGACAAGAACCCACAATATGGGGTTGACATGACACACACACAGTTTGGGGGCCCAAGCTGGACGTCGACTAACCACAAAGCAGCTGCTCAGGTGTCTAAGTGCTTCTCTGGAGTCCCTCCGGGATCAGGGCACAGAACTAACTGCCCAGGAGGAGAACTACAGAGGGCTCAGGACAGAACACAGGCAGGGCCGCTGGTGTGGACCAGGACACGCGATCAGCTACTTTATGAGCTGGGCTTGTCCCCACTCTGCTAGGAACTGACCCAAGGGAACCGGGAGACAGCCCCAAACAGCCGAGATGCAGCAGGCATTCACCCCCGGAGAGAGCTGGGCTTCTGTGATGTGAGTGGGGAGATGCCACAGCTTGGCGGGAGGCATCACACAGCACACAGCGGTCTGAGCCACAGATGACTCTTCCCTGGGAAATGTCTCAGCGCCCAAATCTCCTCAACACAAAGGGGCCACAGAGGGCAAAGCAATGGAGCAACAGGCAGCCGCGTGTGTCGTGCTGTCCTGCCTCGGCTATAGTGTTCTCACCTCACCCTGTACTCCTAGGACTCTTGGTGCCTGCCTGACGGGCGCAGACACCCTCCATCCCCACCCCCATGTCAGCCACCGTCTGGCCTGTGCAGGTCCCTTTGCTCATCCCACTTTTGTCAAGATGGCACCTGCTCACTCAGGACCTGCCCTGTGCCAGGCAATGTCCTGAAGATTGGGCATGCAGAAGAGGGAAGGCTCTGTGCCCTTCAGTGCCATCAGAGGGAGGAGACTGTCCTACCACCCAGGAGAGCGTGCAGTGTCCAGGGAGACATCAGGTGGAGCTTCCAGATCAACACATGCGTCTTACTGTGCCCGCTGGCCTGGGCCAGGACCACCCAGTAACCCGGCTGTGAGGCCCAAGTGGCCTCCTCATTGCAAAGCCAGAGCCTCGATGCCACAAACACTGAATTCGGAAATCAAGAGCCAGCAGAGGTGCCCAGGAGAACACAGAGCCCAGCTTTGGCATCCTGCACCCCTAGTAAGGCTAGGGCACTGTGCCCACTGTTAACACTGTGTACATGAGACAAGCTGCTTCGTCTTCAAAACACAGTTAATTCTGCACCGTGGTGTCCATTCTGTCCCGGCTGTTTCCCCAACCCCAAATGCTTTCGGGAACTGTCCACCTGCTGCTTTTCAGTTTTGTGCTGTGTTGTTTTTCTTTCCTAAGACAAGATCTCCCTACGTAGTTCACGCTGGTACTGAACTCATTGTGTACCTTAGGCTGCCCTCAAACTTGCAGTGATCCTCCTGCTTGAGCCTCCTGACTGCCAGGATTATGGATGTGTGCCACTATGCCCTACCTGCCTGCTGGTTTTTGGGGAGGCTCTTCCTTGACCTTCTCCTTCTTCTCTCCTAAAACAGACAACGAAGTGAAACTGTGAAGCCACTTGAAGCAGGATCGACTGTAAAAAAAATGTCGGAATAACAGGCTACCCAGAGGGACTTCAAGTCTGGGAAAGAAGCAATTTAGCAACCACAGAGGGCAAGCTGTAGAGGTCCTACGTGAACAGCTATCGGAAGGTCCTCATTGGCTGGAGCAGCACACACCTGTAATTCCAGCGCTCAGGAAGCTGAGGCAGGAGGATCAATATTAATTCGAGGCCAACCTGGGCTACACAGTGAATTTGAGTCCAGCCTCAATTACAGAGTGAGATCTAGCCTCAAAACATCTACAAAATAAAGAGGCTGAGGCAGGAGAATATCAAGTCTGAGCCCAGCTGTGGAAACTTAATGAAACATTGTCTCAAAGTAAAAATATAAAAGGGCTAGAGATGTAGTCCAGTGCTTCCTAGGTTCCATCCCAAATTTTTTAAAAAAGTAAAGTGCTACCAGGAGGGGATGAAGCTGAGAGGCCACTGAGATGCAGGGTTCAGGGATGAACACAAAGATTGGGGAGGGAACCTTCCCTGAGCTGGCTAACTCCTGGAAGGTGAGGAGATGGCTCAGAAGTTGCTACTATCTTTCTCCTATCTTTCTTCCCTCACTTGTCTAAAGCTCCATCCGAAGACAGGCTCCAGGCAGTCTGTCCTGTTTGCAAGATGTCCCTGAGGGCAAAGGTCACGTTTGTCTGCTAGCTTGCTGGTCAGGGCCTGGCCAGTCCCTCATCTCTCTCCCAGCCCAGTCTTATCTCTCTTGCTAGTCTCAGTAACCTACTCCACTCCTCTCCCCTAAACCTCGGGCCCCAAACATTCCTAAGCCGTTCTCTGCTGGGCATTTGTCCAAACTGCCACAGAGGTGCCCACCCCACTCTTCACTGGCTTCACTCATGCAGGCCACACACTCCTTGGTGAAGCCAGAGGGAGCTCAAAACAGGTCAGAACAGCCAGCCCAACCTTCGGAGGAACTGGGCCGGAGCAGACTACAGCAGGTATTCAAGGAACCTGTGGCCTTTGGAAAACTTTGGGGCACAGAAGTGTCCACTGTATAATATCCCTGGTCAACAACAGCTCATGGACGTCAGCTAATAGGATAAGGTGCAGGCCAGTGCCACGTTGCCAGCACCTGAGAAAAGGGGTGGGGAGGGGGGCTGTGGGGCACTGACCCTACTGCAGAGGCCGGCCCCTCCCTTTGGGCTCTCTCTCCCTATCCCAACCACTACTGTAAACTGTTTTCCACCCAAGGAGGGACTTAGGGCTGTCCCTGGGCATGTGTCTGCCCCGTTTTGTGGAGACACAACCTGGAGCTGAAGAGCTCACCTGCCTCTTGCTCTGGGAAGAGGCAACAGCCCAGACTCCTCACCATCCCTGGAGAAGGCACCCACCAAAGGAGACAGTCAGGCAACGAAAACCGGCCTCCACTCCCTCAGGTCGCAGAGATGAGTGATTTCTAGCCCTGTTGGGGAGGGCAGGGCCAAAGAGAAGCCGAGGTGAAGAGAGTGCCAGCGGCAGGTCTGCCCAGACCAGAGAGAGCTGGGTCCAGGGCTGCGTGGGACGAGGTTCCCCAAGCAGACTCCACAGACCAGGCCCCGGGGATACTTATGCCCGCAGAGACGCAGTTGTGTAAACAACTACTACGGAAGCCACCAGACCGCTGGTCCTCCGGTCCCCCCCCCCCCACCGCAGGAGGATGGAGGACCCGGAGCCGGCGGCGCACACCGCCAGCCGTGGCAGCATCTCCCCGAGCCCGGGCCGGGCCCTTTCCTCGCACCCCGAGCGGGGCTGGCGCTCTCCTGAGCCCGAAGAACACCCGAGCACCCGGGGGAAGGAGTGAAACCAGGACAGCGGCTCGGTGCAGCCGCTGAGGGTTGCGGAAAAACTTCGCAGCGCAAACCCCTCGAGGCCCGATGAGGCCAGGGCACCGCGCTGGGGAACCCGCCGGCCCCGGGGACAGGCAACGCGGGGTGGACGGTACAGGCGACGAGCTCCTCCCAGCCTGCGGGTCCCCGGACGCTCTCGAGTGACAACAGCGCCGCTCTCCCGCGGCCGAACCTCCGCCCAGGTGACCTGACCTCGCGGGGTGACACTGCTCGGCGGGGACGGCTCAGCCCAACTCTCCGACCCCGCGCGCGCGGCCGCGCTCACCTGGACTCCGGGTGCCTGCGGGGTGCGCATCCCCCGCCCGGCCGCCGGTCGGTCCACGGCGGAGGGACGAGTCGCCGGGTGTGGGGCAGTCGCGCGGCGGCAGCGACACCGTGACCCGCCTGCTGCGCGCGACCGCTCGCTCCGACCGGCTCCCAAGGATCTCGGCCCCGCCCCGCCTGCCGGTTGCCGGGAGACCCGCGTGGGCCGAGGGGGCTCTTTGTATCAAAGCGGCGCTGACATCACGAGGCGCCCGGGCTCGGGGCGGGGGCGGGGCACCTCGGGGGCGGGGCCTGAGGGGAGGAGCGGCCGGAATCCGAGCCGGGGGCGGGACCCAGGTAGCCTCGCCCACCCAAGGTAGGGGCAGGTGGCCGAGGAGACGGCGGCCAATGGCCACCCGGCTGGGGGCACGGGGAGGGGCTCTCCTGGGCCTGCCGGAGCCTGCGCCCAGAGAGCGCGGGGTATTCCCGGGGATCCCGGGAATGTGCGCTGCGCCCAGCCGGCTGTCACCTCTGCGAGCCTGGACCCAGCGCTCCCGACCCCGGGCCCGACAACGACCTGCCAGACCCCGCAGCCTGAGTCTGAGGGCTCCTGGTGACTTTTACCCACAGCTTTTCTAGTCGTTCGGTGTAAAGCGACACTCTGTATCACCCACCGGCTGAATAGCGCAGAGAAACAAGTACAATCGAGTCAAAAAGAGGAGGACCCCCTTCCGTGGGACAGTGGTAAATCAGAAACGCGGACCCTCGTAACTCTTAAGCTCCGGATAAAGCAAAACAAAACGGTGTGACGAATGCGGAGCAGCAGAGATCGCAAAAATGGTTCCCTTTTCGACTCGATGTTGCATTATGTAAACAGATTATCCTCCTGGCTGGTTCCAAGCCTCCTCCGCCTTCCCTGCGTCTTCCCTGACCAACACGGTGGCACAGGCAGAATCAGCCGGGCACCTGCGTGCTTTGGTTCAGCACCATTGTACACACACTGACACCCAAGGCTTCTCTACTCACTTCCTGCTCTCAACTTCCTTCTTCTCAAGGTTTCTCTGGCATGTAAGTTCCCAACTTCCCCAATGTTTACCAGGGCAAGGCACCCCATAGCAAGAGCCTGGACGTACTGAGCGTTCTCCCAAAGGGATGGCACTGACAGGAGGGGCAACCAGGCACGACTGCAGGGGAAGGGAGGCTGCGGCAGTGGATGTGAGGTGGAAGCTCTTCCGGCCTCCTCTGAACTTAGCTTGCAGTTTCTGAAGGTGACCTTTGAATCTGTGTGCAGAGGCCACAGCCTGGTCTCACCCTTCTTGGTGTCCACCCCAATCTCTCCCACGCAAGAGTATTCTTCCGGTGGTGCATGCTGGAGAATCTGGTTTGGGAGTAAGGCAGGCCTGGCCCGGAGAAATCACGTTACCTCTGAGACCTGGTGTGTCCATCTGTAAGATGAGCACGACACATCCCGGGTTCTGTGCTCCCTCACACAGACAGCACTCATTTTTGGGTGTGGTACTCCGAACAGCCCAGGATGCCTGGGTGGGCGCCGCCCTGCTGGGGAGCCTGCGTGGTGTAGGGTGTGGCTGAGAGCGCATTCCAGCTTGGTTTCCCTTCCTCTGTTGAAAGTCCTGCGTTGGCCCTGAGGATGACTGGGCTCCGGAAAGCAGGGCACATAGTGGCATGGCCCAGACGTGGTGGGAAGCAGATCTTCCAGCCACCACAGTTTGGAGGAGGGGCTCTGCCAAGATGAGGGGCAAAGGCAGACGTGTCAAGCCCCCTCCAGACCTGGTGAGCGACATTTACAAGAGCCCCACGGAAGGGGTGTTCTAGGGGTTGCTTCAACTCACAAGCAGCAAGGTTGGTATCTGTTCTGAAAAGCAGTGACAGAGAGAAAGGCCAGGTACAGGGAATACCAACGGGTGGGCTTGAACTTGCAGTAAGCCTGTCTTAGCCTCCTCAGTGTGGAGACTGTAGGCATGGGCCACCCTGACCGGCAAGGAAGTCATTGAATGTTTTGGGGCCTCACTTCCACTTCTATAAAATGGAAATAAGCCATTTTCTCTTTCAGTTATAAAGTTTAAGTGAAATAATAAAGTAAGTGTCTAGTACAATGCCTGTTTGCTGCTGGCACTCAACACACAGCAGCTCCTGGATACTCCAGCACCATGAATGAGCCCCAGCCAGACCCAGTGGGTCTGTGCATGAGAACCGAAACCAAAACCACAACTGGGCTTCACTACTTAGCAGCCAAATGACCACAGGCAAATTTAATTCCCAGTGTCTCCATTTCCTCATCGCAAACTGGAGGTAACAGCAGTATGTGCTTAGGATTGTTGTAAAGAGCAAAATCAGAAGTCATACAACACCTCAAAGGGAACCTGGTAGGCAGCAAGCACTCAATAAATGCTGCCATTACAAAGTGTCTCTATGGCAAAAAGCTCTCAAGAACCGAGCTGAGGACCGGAGGCTGAACGGCTTGTGGGACGGTGCAGGACTCTGGCCTTGGGGGAGGGGCTGACCCCTGCCAGCAGTGTTCAGGGCAGGAGTTAGCAGAATATGGGAGCGGAGGGCTGTAGTCGTGTCTCAGGGACCATGGCTCCTAGCGCTACAGATGAGAGACTGGGAAATAATGTTCTGCTTCCTGAGCACAGCGCCCCTTCTGCTGAGGCGGTGTGGGGTAGTGGGGGGATGAGCTGCCTGGCCCCTTAGCCATGTTGTAGATGTTGTGGAGTCAAACGATTTTATGCTACGGAAACTATCTAGTAAGTGTCTCATGCACTATTCTCCAGGGGAGATTGAGCATCAGAGAGGGCTGGGAATTTACCCACAGCCACACAGAGCATTGTCCACTGAGTTGAGACTGAAACTCAGGTTCCTGGGTGCCAGTGCAGAGCCTCCTCCTTCCCGCTTCCTTGGGAGGCTCGGCCCACTGGGCTGAGAGGCAGGGGACAGGGAGAAGCCGGAAGTTGCTTTTTCACCTTGTTTGCCCAGTGCTGTGAGTTCCCTCAGGGATCTGACTTGCCTTATCAGGGAAAACAACAATCTCATTAAAAACAGAAACCCAGCCAGGCGGGATGGTGCACATCAGTGATCCCAGCAGTCTGAGAGGCTGAGGCAGGAGGATGGTAATTTGCAGCCCAGCCTGGGCAGTTTAGTAATTCAAATGAGACCACCTCAAAGAAAGGGAAGGGGGACTTCTACCAGAGAACGTAAGAAAAATGTCCAGAGGCCGGTTACTCAGATTAATTCTTTAGATGTCCTGAGACTGCCCTTCCCATTGATACAGGAGGCTGTACTCCATGGTGAGGAACGGCAAAACCAGAAAAAGCAGCCTCTTACATCTCGGAGTAAGTCCCTGAACAGTACCAGAGACCTCAGTGCCAGAGGCCTTCTTTCAGGAGGAACATGTCCCAGGAAATCTGGGCTCCTCAGCCCTGTCCTCAGTCCAGGGACAGGTCTCGAGTCGACTGTCCTGTGGCCAGGCTGCTTGCTGCAGTCTGCCCGGGGCCCAGGCTCCCTTGGAATGTGTGGCTGGATACTGCCAACAGGGCAAGGCTGGCCTTTTTTTTTTTTCAGACAGGGTCTAACCATGCAGTCTAGGCTAGCCCTGAACTCACTTTGTAGCCTGGGACTCTCAGCGATCCTGCTGCCTCAGCCTCCCGAGTGCTGGGGTTATAGGCAGGTGGCATCACACCTGGACACTTATTGACTCTGGAACCCAGGCTGAGTCTTCAGAGATGCCCAGCTCAATTTCTGTCAACCTGTGCTCATAGAATGGTGGGTTCCTTACTCAAACACAGGGGATGGGGGATGGTGAGAAAACCCATTTCCTCTTCAACAAACATCTCTGACTCATGCAATCGTCTGACAAGCAGGGCTGGGGGTGGGGGAAGCAGAGAAGGTCTCCTTTTGACCTGTCCTTGGTGAGGGAAGGCTGAGGGGAGACTTCCTGTTCCTTTGCTCTTGGTGCCATCAGGTGACCAAACACCACTACAGCATAAATCACTCTCTTCCCCACATTCATCTGGTGCACCTGCTCCTAGACGTGGACAGTGTGGATGTCCATCCCAGGTGCCATGGCTCATGCTAAAAATGTTTTTTTGTTTGTTTGTTTGGCTGTTTTGTTTTGTTTTTTGAAGTATTATCTCACTCTGTAGTCCAAGCAGGGTATGAACTCACTAGATATCCCAGGCTAGCGAAATGAACCAGCAATCCTCCTGCCTCAGCCTCCTACCTACTGAGATTATAAGTGTGCACCACATAAAAGCTTTTAAGAATGGACACCTAAGCAGTGGTTCCTAAGTTGCATATCACATTAGAATCACCCGGAGAACTTTTTTTTTTAGGTTTTTTTGAGACAGGGTCTCACTTTGTGGTTCAGGATGGCCTTCAGCTCAGCCTCAAACTCACATCTCAGCAATCCTCCTGCCTCTGCCTCCCGAGTGCTGGGATTACAGGCGTGAGCCACCACGCCTGGCACTGTGGTATGTGGTACTGGTTGCTGCTGGGGTGAGTCTCCATGCCCAGTATGGTATGTGCTTACCGGGGATTGAACCCGGGTTCTTGCGCTTGCAAGACAGGTGCCGGAACCACTGAGCTAAATCCCCGGCCCACCCGGAGAACTTTTAATAAGTCAGCGCAGCAAACTGATGCACCGTAGGGGTTTTTGTTGTTGTTTTTAAGATCCTTGAGTAACCGCAATGCAGTGAGGTCTGAGAACTACTCTGCTGAGGACTGGCTGGTGGTGTGAGCACTGGCTCGGTCCCTGGTGAAGCATGTGTTCATTTCTCATTCACTCTTCATGCAGGAATGCTTAAAGAGAGTCTGCCAGGAGCCTGTGGTAGGTGCTGGAGGCACAGCCGTGATCCACGGTCTTGAGGGCTCTGGGAGGGTGGATACTATAGCAAGGAAAGCCCGTGACAGGCACATGAATGAGTGACACGCACTGCAGGTGCACAGCGAGGACCCTGAGCAATTCGGGCAGTAAAGGGCACCTGTGCGTCTGCCCGCTGCCCACAGCTCTCTTGTGGATGACACAGCCCAGCGGGCAGAGCCAGGGCCGGTTCATGCTCAGGACCGACTCCCTGCTGCCTCCTCTGCCTCATCCTCAGGGTGAGACAAGAGCGGGCACCGAAGGGCTCCCCTGTTCTCCAGCGTCCCTGGGGAGCTGATGTCCTCTGTCTAGTTTGGCAGGTTCTGCCTGGCAGCAGCTCAGGCCACTTGAGACCTGCCTGGGTGAGGGTGGGGTGGAGTGAGGTGGCACCCAGGTGCTGCTCGTGCCCCAGTGCCAGGCCCAGGAAGACACAGTGGGCACTT
>PVIR01036098.1:0-16030 GCA_004026965.1 Petromus typicus
TTTTGAGACAGGGTCTCGCTTTGTGGTTCAGGCTGGCCCTGAGCTCAGCCTCCAACTCACATCACAATCCTCCTGCCTCTGCCTCCCGGGTGCTGGGATTACAGGCGTGAGCCACCACGCCCAGCACTATGGTATGTGGTACTGGTTGCTGCTGGGTGTGAGTCTCCACACCCAGTATTGTTATGTGGTTACCGGGGAATCGAACCTGGGCCCTTGTGCTTGCAAGACAGGCGCCGGAACCACTGAGCTAACTCCCCGGCCCCAATACTCATTTTTGTAGGGTTTTTGAGGGGTCTGAGATTTATAAATTCTCCATATTTTCTAGACATTAGTTCTTGGTATGAGAGGTCACTGGTAAAAAATTTCTTAATCTGTTGATAGTCTCTTCATGTGTTGGGGATTTCTTTTGCTCTGCTCAAGCATATATATAATCTTGCTTTGTAGTTCAGACTGGCCCTGAGCTCACTAGGTAATACAGGTGAGCCTTGAACTCACCGCAATCTTCCTACCTCTGCCTAACAAATGCTGGGAATACAGGCACAAGACACCATTCCCAGCAATGAAATATGTGGTAATGATTGCTGGAGGGTGTGAATCACCATGCCTGGTATTGTATGTGGTTTCCAAGGATCAAACTCTGGACATTGCACTTGCAGGTCAAATGCCAGAAACACTGAATTAAATCCATGCTCCACAAAAGCTGTCTAATATGAGGAGATTCTTATTAATTCCTTATTCTATTTCCTGTGTGAAAAGGATTTAGTTCATAAAAGCTTTTTGTACATCAATGCCATCAAGAGTTTTTAGTATTCTTTTTTCTACTGATTGTTCGTGTTTTTATATTTAGATCTTAGATCTATTTTGATTTTACCTTACTGCATGCTAAAAATATGCTTATAGATTCAGTCTTATGAGTATAGAAGCCAATCATCTCTGCATCATTTGTTAGAGTTGGTGCAATACCCCTGTTTCATGTATAATTTTAGTAAATTGTTTTTTCTCTTAATTAGGCAAAAGGGTTGGCTTTGTTGTTTTTATGAATGATAAACCTTGATTTCATTAATTTTCTCTATTTCTTTAAAATTATTGACATTTTATTTCCATTCTGTTTTTTGTACTTCACGTACTATCTCTGTGTACAATCTGCTCTTTTATTCTTGCAAAAGACATATATTCTTTTTTTTTAAAGTGTAGGTTAACACCAAATGAATTTCTTCCTGACCACTGATTTCATTGCATCCTATATGTTTTGTGTGTTGTATATTTCATTTTTATTTATTTCCATGTGACTTCAAAATGTCCTTTAGATTTTTCCTTGACCCATTTATTAGGACTGTATTTTTAAATTTTCAAAGGTTAGAAGTTTTTCTCTTTTTTAGTTTTGTATTATTTCATTTCCTTTATTGAGTTTGTTGTTACATTTTATTTTATCTTTATATTTGTATTCATTGTTTATTTTTTGGTAATACCAGGAATTAAAGTCGGGTTTTTGTGCTTCCAAGGTAGGATTAGTACCACTTGACTTAAAGCTTCTATTTATACATTGTATATACACACCATGATCACATTCAACACGAAGTGTTTGTACTTGTACAGGATATATCTTGATTCTCATTTTATGCATTCCCTTACCCTCCTTAAAACTCCCATCCCACTATATACATAAACTTTGATTCCTATTTTACACTTTTACTGTTCAATTTTGTCCTTTCTTTTCTTTCCCTTTACCCTTTGAACATTTTCTATTTCACAACACCTATGACACATTTTTAACTATATTTACACCTTCAGTGTCTCATAGTAAAGAAATGATATGGTAGTTCATATCTGTGTCCTATTTATTTCACTTATTTGTTTAATATATTTTCCTAGTAAATTTTACATACATATTATGATCACACTTGAAATTGAAAATCTGTACCTACGTGACACAATTTGATTGTAATTTTTTTCCATTCCCCTGCTCAGCCTACAACCCCCCTGCCTCCTATATACATAAGATTTATTTCCTTTTTTACCATCAAATATTTTTCTTTTCCTTCTTTACTTGCCCCTACCCACTCATCCCTTTGAATGTTATCTATTTCACAATATCTATCATATGTTTTAGAACTCATTTACATCTTCAATTTCTCATAGCAGGAAAAGATGGTATTTATACATCTGTGCCCTACTTATTTCACTTAAAAGTATGGCATACATGGACATCCACGCAAGTACAAATGCCTCTAATGTATAAATTTTATGGCTGAGTAAAACTCCATTAATTAAAAAAAAAACACCTTTTTTATCCAGTTTCCCATTGATGGGCATTTGGGCTGTTTCCAAGATTTAGCAATTACAAATAGTTCCTCTAAAACATGAGTGCACACATGCTCCTGTGATATGTTGCTTTTAATTATTTCATGTCTATACCTAACAGGGAAACCACATGGTGAAAGGAGACCGCTTATCCTAGATATTTTAGGCATCTACACACTAATTTCCACATTGGTTGCATCATCTACATTTCCATCAAAATTGGAAAAAGATTTCATTCTCCCACATCATCACCAGCATTTGTTATTGCTTGATTTCTTGATGTCATCCACTGTCTGTGGAGTGAGATGGAATCTCAGTTGTCATCTGCGTCTCTCAAACGATGAGTGTTGTTGACAATTGTTTTCATATGTTTCTTTTTTGCCCATAATTTTTCATCTGAAAAATATCTGTTCATATGAGATGCCCAGTTTTAAAATTGTTCTTTAAATATTGTTGTTCTTTAAATGAATGATTTCCCTAAGTTCATTAAATGCTTTAGATGTAATGCTTTATCTGAAGAACAGCTGGTAAATTTGTTTTTCCAAATAATGGTTTGACTAAGATCCCCCAAAATAATCTCTTACTGTGCAAAAGGAAAATTGCTGAGAAGAAAAGAGAAGAGCCATGAAGAAGGAGATCCTCAGTGCATTGACACATCTTTTTCTTATATTTATGAC
This sequence comes from Petromus typicus, assembly GCA_004026965.1. Lineage (NCBI taxonomy): Eukaryota > Metazoa > Chordata > Mammalia > Rodentia > Petromuridae > Petromus > Petromus typicus. The sequence goes on from PVIR01036098.1 coordinate 2,979, forward strand.
TGATTGCTTGAAGATTTGTGATATTCTAAAAAGCCAGACCAAATTGTGCCAGCTGAGATAGGGGTGGCTACTTATCTATAAAACCCAGAAGAATGGTCAATAGATTGGAACTGTTTTGCTGAATGCCTGAGAAATCATTGAGCATCCATCACAAATGGATAGATTTCATTTGAAACTTTGCTACACCATGGAGCAATCTCTGTGGGCATTGATAGGTTCAAAAGGTGAAGCAGGAAGATCTATAACAAAGGCCTTATTTAGCAGTTCTTTGATCATCTGAGCTACTTCAAAGCCAGGTGGAAAGTGCTGGTATGATGGAAGTTATGGAGTTGCTTTTGAAATGTCCTGTCAAATGTATGAGGATCAGAGAAGGAAAAGTATGTGAACAGAGCATTTCATGAAAGAGCATACTTTTAAGTTTCTGTAGCTTATTATGTACTAACAACCTCCTCAGTGGTGACAACTTCCAGTTAAATAATAGTGAAGGTAAATGACAGCATTTTAAGGACCATGATATATATTCTGAAAAATCTCAAAAAGATAATGACAAAGAACATGATAAATTATTCAGTAAACTGGTAGGAAAAGGGGAAGACAGTGATTCTTCAGAAAGGCAAGTTGACCTATATAGTGAACCTGAAACTGCTGAGCATCTGAAGATCACTTCTACCAGCAGAGTCACAGAGAACTTGGAGAGCAAGGTGAACATTCTCAAATAGAAACTGGGTCTGGGAAAGATACAAGCCTTCTCTGAACACTGCTGAAGGAAGATGTTCTGGGAATAGACATGTCCTGGGTTACTCTCCCTACATTTATTTTGGACTCTTGCTTTTTTTCCTGGACAAACTTTCAGATTGTGATTATAACACAGACTTCCTGTTTGAGCTTACTCTCAAATAAAATCCTTTTTTTTTTCTCTCTTTTAAGAAAGTAGTGAAACAATATTTATCAAATTCTATTAAAACCAAAGGGATTGAAGAATCTTTATAATCCTGTACTTGGTAAGACTTAGTGTTGGTTATGGATCCATGACAGAACAAACAGGAAAACTTTTTTATGGCTGAATGGGTGTCTCATCATCCCCAAATAACTCTATATTATATTAGTAAATGAAAAGATGGATTACTCTTTAATGGTAGTATCATAACCAGTCCAACATTTAAGAAAAGTCATCATCTGTATTATTGGGAGAAGCAAAGTTCATGTTCTTTGGAGAGGTGAATGTTATGAAATGGTAATGACATATGCCCATTGTGAAGGAATAATTTATGGCACAAAGACAATGGAGCTTTGTGGAACAATTAATATGACATGTCACAGAACAGGATATAGCGCATTACTTGGATTTAAACTAAAGCCAAATCTAGGAAGTAGAGATTGTGTTAGTCAAATAACCTTCAAACTTCATTCAGGAAAATATCTGCGAATTATTCTAAAAGGCCATTGAGATGGTGACTCTTTCCTTAATGGCTAAAGACTGATAATTCCAAGGTTTTCTGGAATCTAACACCTGATAGCAAGAATACAGATGAATAAGGCCCACTGTAAGATTTGAACAGTGGGGTAATTTTGAATCAGTGGAACTCTGGAAGTGGTAAATTCAACTCATAAATGGAAAAGATCTATCCATATCTACTCAAAATAAATATACTTCAGAAGAAGCTCAATGACAAGTTGCCAGAGAAAGGAAATCAAATACTGATGCATGATCTCACAAATTATTTGAAGTTGATCCACTCACAGAATGGCATTTTCAAATACTTGTTCAAGGGACCCAATCAATGATATGAATCAGTTTGACAAAGTTGGTGTTACCCATACCAGAGTAAAAGATAGAATGCTGATGGCTAGTGTCCTGAAAATGAAGCAAGCCAATCAGGCAACAGAAGAAAGTAGCAAAAGGCTATTCTTCCTCAGAACCTGTACTAGGACTCATCTAGAATTTAAACTCCATTTGTAAAATCCGGTACACAAAGAACAACAGCAGACATTCAAAGTTCCATTGAATGTATAAACCAAACACAGGAAAGATTTAAAAGAAATAGTCTGGTTCTTTGAGATCATTTTGTTTCAAGCACACTTGCCACAGGTCATTTTCTGCATCAAAAGACTGCTTCCTCATCTCCTCCTAATTTCACTTCAACTCATGCTAGACTTCATGCATAAGTGGAGTTCCTTACAGTTGAATCAGTGAGCTAGAAAGGATGGATCGTCCTTGGGACCAATGTTTCAGTCTATCCAGTCCTTATTAAAATATCATGATAACTGTAAATTAGAAACTTTAGGAGATAAGTGCACTTAGCATTGTTCATATCGAGAATGCTATCAATCTTATAAACATATCTATAGGAATGCATTTCCTTCATAGAAGAAAGATGGAATTTCATAAAGGAATTACACACTGAGTTATGATGGAATAATACACATAGTATAACTAACTCAGTGCACGGTAGTGTAAAATCACTTCCAAAATACAGCTAGTTTATCTTCTTGGAAACACGGAGAAAAAGCTACAGACAGTGAGGGGCTGGGGATATAGCTCAATGGTTCTGGCACCTGTCTTGCAAGAAAAGGGCCCAGGCTTGATCCCCAGTAACCACATAACAATACTGGGCGTGGAGACTCACCCCAGCAGCAACCAGTACCACATACCACAGTGCCGGGTGTGGTGGCTCATGCCTGTAATCCCAGCACTCAGGAGGCAGAGGCAGGAGGATTGCTGTGGTGTGAGTTTGAGGCTGAGCTCAGGGCCAGCCTGAACCACAAAGTGAGACCCTGTCTCAAAAAAAAAAAAAAAAAAAAAAGCTACAGACGGTGAAAATAATATCTTTAAGGAGATAAATGGCAACTATAATAAAGTTTATACAAAATTTTTCAAACTTCTGCTACTTGAGAGTATGAAGTTTTGAAGTTTCACTCTCTATCTTCCACTTCTGTTCCTAGAATGTCACTTTCTGTCAAAAACAAAATTTTAAAAGTTTCCCTTCATTCAGACATGTGCAAGGCACATTACCATTGAGTGGTTCTGTTGACAGCCCTGTCTTTCATTAGTTGTTCTTTCTTAGCAGATGATACATTTTTGCATGGATTTTCCCATTGCTCATTCATTACATTTGTGGTGTATTTGTGCCGTGGAACTTTATACTATGCTACTTTTTAGGAATGTCTTCAAGGAAAAAATTCCACGCATGACGAATATATTTTTTAAAAATTCTACAATCAAAAGTAGCGAATTGAGAACAAGAGAATGAAGAAGGGAAAAAGGAATGAAGGCAAAGAGAAATAAAATGAGGACAACAGGTGAGCATTCTGGGCTCTGGGACTCTGACATAAATACAATTAATATCAGCATTTGGGAGTCTTATTTTAAAATTGTACCTGATCAAGCTATCTCATTTTAATTTTGGTAGCCTTACAGAGTATCAGTGTTGCCTAAAATCATTTTTAAAATTTATTTAATATTAAGAAATGGACAGTTTTGTATTTTATCAACAGATATTACTGCAGATGTCATGACTGTATTATTTAAATAGAAATAATGATCCTTATTGAAAAGATAAATTAACTCCTTGGTTCATGAATGCTTATTTTGGGAACAGTTTGCTTCACAAACGGAAGTGTCCAGCTAAATTTTGCTTAGTTTCACACGCTTTGCCTCAGATCATGAACAAAATTGTGGGCAGATTCCCTTAGTAAACATCAATATGGCATCTTTCCCAGAATCAAGGGACCAAGTTCATCTACTGAGATATCACAGTACTTAACAGCTTCTACGTAAAGCATATTTCTTCTAGAGCAGTAGAAACTTTATTGTTGGGAGCCGTTTCCTACCGTGTCACAGCTGCCCACGCAGAAGAGAAAAAGTTGTCCTGATTTCTGGATCAGAGCCTAACACTGTCTACTTTCCTCAAGGATAATTACTGTTCTTTCCAGGTTAAACTAAGAACCTTGACACACCCTCATTCCAGGTTAAACTAAGAATCTTTACACACCCTTGTGCCAGATTTAATTAAGAATATTATCAGAGCACCCCACCCACCAGCTCTTTCACTAACTTTTTTCTTTTCTGTACATGTGAACAAAGCTAGTCGCCTCAAGGGCGGCTCAAGGACAGTACTAAAGAAATGTATAAAAGAAGGTTGTTAAATAAACGTGGTGTTCATTCGGTATTGACTTATGAACCCTTCCAAGTTTGCTATCCTGTCTTTACTTATTTCTCATTCTAGCTCCTCAGCTCGGTCACCCCATTGCTCTGTCCGGCTGACACCACCATACCCAGCGGTGAGACCCTGGCACTTTATTTGCAGTCCAGTTCTTAGTATCTCTCCAATATACTTCTAGGATTTTCTGCAACACAACAATTAATCTTCACAACAATTACTTATCCCAGTGTATGTTTATGTGGAGTTTTTAATTTGTTTAAATAGGGGATAATAAAGTCACATGGTTGCTGATGAATAATGCCACAATGTCCTTTGCCAGTGAAAATGTAAGTGGCTTTTATTTCTCCAAGTTGCTTCTCTGTGTGTTTCACAGCTAAGGCATGGAACCACTCCTTGTGATTTCGCGCACTTCCTGAGAAAGCAGCCCAGTGATATGTGCCCCCTAGAGCTGTGATTTTAAAACTTAATGCTTTGATAACTGTGTAAAATAACCACTGAAGCTATTTGATGGTAACTTCCAAGTAATACACTGATTTTTGTGCAAATGGACTGCCAGGTTTGTTCATAGTATATTCGTAACCCTGTGCCTGAAAGACAGTAAAAGAATCTTGCTCCACTGAGTTCTATATTTAGAAATGCTTAATCAGTAGCAAGTAATGGGAGGTAAATTTTGGTCACTATCTGGATGGTCATAATGTTCATTCAAGTAAGTATTGACAAAAGCAGGCCACACAGCATACTAGTAATAAAACCTATTTAGGGTTTGGTCATATACAAGGGCTCTAGATCAAATAGAGCAGACACCTATCTTATTTCTAATCATGCTTATTTTAATATGAGGTACAACCAAAGAATAAGTCTTCACAGAGAATTGAAGGTCAATGATGAATCTGCTGATATTACTGCCTTGCAAAAAACAAAAATCAGATCCACATACACTACAGGAGATAAGTCACTGGGATCATGACCGCTTACTCACAACGATTAAGAGCCATAATTGCGACATCAAATACTTCTAAAATTAACCTTGCTTGTTGAAAAATTATGAGATGAAGACTTTCAACATAGCTAGAAAAGTACTTCACTTTTTTATTTTTGTAGTGCAGGACAGTCATGTGCTACACTATAAAGCCACTGACCAGATCTGCCAGTACAATTCCTTGCTCAGGACAAAGTACCTCAAACTGAGGGCGGTACTTTGATTGAAAGCATTTCTAATGCTCTGAGGTTACTCAAAGTCTAGGAACCACTGACTATCATCTCTTGTCCAATCATATGTTGCGGTGTTTTGTTTTTCTGAGCCACATGGTATTACTTGCGCATCTCAGGAAGCAGTTATTTGAAGCATGAAGATATCTGTAATACACATGGGACAGAAAATCAGAAATGATAGCAAGTGCGATCACTGTGGGCACAGAGGCCCACTGTTCCTTCCTAGACCTTCACTTTGTGGCCTTCATTCCTTCTGTGTGTCTCCTTTCTCCTTGTCAGTCTTTCACCCCATCACTCACACGTTGTCCTCCCTTAGGAATCCACATAAGCTCTCAATTCAGCCCATACTTTGTCCTCAGCAGATCCACCCACTGCAGTAACACTCACAGTGAATCTTGTACAAGGGCATGCACATCCTCATCTCAGGGTCTTATTTCAACTTCTCATTCCACTTTCCATTTCTTTACAACTACAGTTCATCTTTCTCAGTACTCCATCACAACTCAAAGTTGTCAAAATAAAAATGAGTCTTGCTTTCTCTTCTAATTCATGCGTTTCTCTTCTAATCTTTATTTTTAGAAGGTGATTGTACTGTCCCTGTAGTGGAGCACCATGAGAAATACTTGGTCATTTGACTAGTTGGATCAACAGTGTTCACTTGGAACCACTTCCTGGTCACCCAGTGTTGTGTATGGAGTATTTTTCTCATGTTTCTGCATGTATATTCTCTGAACCTCTAAATGTTCTGGAATTCATTGCAAAACTCTAACTTTAATATTGTTTTTTAGGTAAATGGCTTGGCGACCATACTCATATCGATTGCTAAAAAGCAATGATGCCAAAAATAATAGTCAGAAAGGAAATTTGAAATTCTCTGGTTGTATTGTGAGTATATGCCTGAATTCAATTGCAACCAGTGGCGGGGAAAGATTGTACTATTGGCCAGAATGTGAAGATCTGTCTTTCCAACTGTGACTTTCCAGTTGTCTCCAGCTATACAGAAGGCTGTAGCAAGAGAAATGTAACTCACAGGTTGGCAACATTATAGACCTAACTAAAAACCAAAACCAAAAAGAACAACATCAACAAGTCGTAGAATAAACACCCAGATACATGTGTCATGGGAGAGATGAAATAGCTACAAATCTACTTAATTCTCTCCCTCCCCATAGGCATAACCACAGGAACAACACACTGATGATTTAGTCATGATCGTTAGTTCTTTACAGAGCTCAAGATATACCATTAGTAGGAATTTTGAATTGAAGATAACTTGTGACGACAAGTAAAATATGCCCCCACTCAGCCGCTTCTTTTTTATATGTAAGGCTCTGTAAAGGACTGTGGGTTTTTATAGTCACCCATTCATTATTACATTGATGAATTCACAGCTGAATGTGTTCTGAGGAGGTAGAGTCTGTTTGAAGGAGGTAGATGTCTAAGGAGTGACAAGGAAAGGTGCAGTCCTCTCCCCCTTCTCCTCCTTTATCTCTCTCCTCTCTGACTGCCCCAATTTGAGCTGGTTTACTGTACCATGCCCACCCATGATGCCGTGTCTGCCTTCCTGCCAACCCACTCTTGGTTGGAACATCTTTAAACCCATAACCAGAATAATTACGTCCATTGTAAACTTACATGCTTCTAGTATTTTGTTCCAGAAACTGAAATGTGATGAATGTTTAGTGATTGTGATATCAGGTCAGGAGATGTAGCTTATCTGAGAATATAGCGCTGCTTGGTCGTGATCACAGTGTCACATGATTGTTGATTTGAGAGATTACACAGACCAGTATTCCAATCTTCTGATATGATAGCAGACTCAGAGATCATTAGGCTCTTACAGTGACTTTTCATTGGCTACATATGACAGGTTATTCAACTGTATGAGAACAAAGTCTTGTCAGCTCCTACCCACGTGGACCACATAAGCTCCATATTGGGAAACAAGCGCTCAGGAAAACTTCAATCAAACTCCTTCAGAACAATTAAAAGTGAAACACAAGGGCATTTCTCAGTCATAATTTCCACATTCACTGCAGTAAAGTTGGCACGGATGGGTAACTGGACTCACATCTGTAGAACTATACCAGGTGCAACATATGCATCTAAAAAAATACTCCCAAGAAGAATGTTGCTCCCATGAAACTGCTAATGAAGATATATCTCCCCCAAAAGCAAAACTCAATTGTGTTCTGATTGTAGATGATTCACTAATGACCTCTACCTGCCACAGCTGAAATGGGCACTACTAGCCTATCCGATATCCCACTTTACCATGATTTCTCCTCCACAGTAAGTGTATAAATCTCACCTATTCTTACTTGTACTTGGGCTCTACATTAACATCCTAATACTAGCTATTCTCTTAAAAAATTCACCAAGCTTTCTCCCGTGGAACAGGCAGCTCATTAGTTTTTCTGCTATGGCACGAACTCTTCTTTCATTGGCCCCTGACAGGACAGGTTCTGCTCAGCTTATCTGGTGCATAGAGCATCCCAAAGTACTTGGACAGTACACAATCCCTACTAGGTTCAACCTACAGCCCCTTTAATCTGAAGCTAGCTATATGAAAATGTGCATTTCACACCCTTCAGAAATTCAAGAAGAATTATGTGGACTTGAGTCTCTCAGGGGAAATGAGACAGGAGATTATGGCATAATAAAGTTACTGGGCTAGTAGGCATGACATGCCCATCATGGAGAACTGGGATCCATGCACATAAGAACGTCTCAGCCCTGTACCTATACCAAACAGACAATGCTATTCTGAATTTTTCTGAAACAACGTAAAACCACTTTTTAAAAAAATTGAAATCTTTATTGGTACATTACATATACACATCATGATTGCCCTCAACAATGAGAATTTGTAGCAGTATATGACACAAGTTAATTCTCATTTTTTCCCATAGTCCTACCCACCCTACCCCCCCACCCCTTATATACATAAACTTTGTTTCCTTTCTTTTTTGTTATAATCTCATTATTTTCCCCCTTCACCCTATTTCACTTTGAGTATTTTCTATTTCACAATATATAACATACAATTCTAGAACTCATTTACATCTTTATTTGATATGCTGGCCTAGGTCTGATTATATTATAGACAATACAGAAAATTTTATGCAGAAGTGGCTACTTCAGTTCTTAGCATCATCATTGTGTCTGTCTAAATGTCTTTCTGTGACAGTCACTGTAGTGATTCTAAGGAGAGATAGAGGAATTTGATTATGACTTACTATCTTCTGATGCAACCATTTCCGAAACCATGTAGAGTGAAATGAAAGTCTGAAAAACACTAGGGCATTTATTTTCCTATCTTCTAGATTCTATTCCACTCAAATGTGACCTTTTTGTTGTACATAAAGGCAGTGTATTGCCTTACTCTCCTGAGACCCTGGTCTTCCTCCATTACACAGAAGGAGTATTTATGCAAAAGGTATAAAACAGCATTCAAACTAATGAGCTCTCTGCAGACTATTGTCTGAGGAAGGATGATTAGGGACAGGTCCCCTGGTATTGGCTAGAAGTGATAGGAAGTTCTGCCTTCAGCTTTTCAGATGGGTACTTTGCCAGAGTTGATACGATTCAGGAGCAAAATACTAAAAATAAGATAGGTAGAAAAGAAACACTAAAATTATAATTTTCAAATTTATATTTTAGGAAAAATTGTACATTAATGACTGAAATCTACTGAAAAAATTTATTAAGATTCTTACAGCAACAATAATCCTGGGCCATTTCCTTAAACCTGCAAAGAGACCTGGACTATTCTTCTTTAAACATTTCAGTTGTGTAGAATCTATTTCTTTTCACTTGTAAATTTTATTTCTTCTATGGATAGACCATGCCTCTGTCATCTGGAATGCTGGAAATGGTAGATGGCTACTCATTCTTCTTCTTCAAAACAGTTTGCAACTTTCATTTGTCCATCACCAAAAAGGGCTCTTTGTACAAAGGAGCAGAGAGTCACCAATATGAGTGTAACCTTTGGTTCACATGCCCCATAAGGATTTAGAAGTTCCTCTTTTCTGACATGAAACATGCAGCCCCATCTCTCCATATACAACACTGAGAGAACTCATGAATTTATGGTCAGAAATGACGATGCAAAAGCTGTGCATGGAATAGAGAAAGTTATTCTTAATCCAGAGCATTGAAGCTCTGGGCACAAATGAAGAACTACATCTGTGGAATTTCCATGTGAAGAGGTAAAAAAGTAACACCTATTGGGAACAATGCTTCTTGGGAGAAATAATGGCAAGGTCAAAAATGGCTAGGCCTTCCTTCCTGCAGAAGGACTTTGGACCTAATTCTTGTCTTCAACTCTGGTAGCAACGGAGACTTAATGGTTCCACATGCTGTGATGCTTCAGGGCAGAACTACACCTGGATCTACATAACTTCTCAAAGACTGCTGCTGACATCTGCCCTGCCCTGCAGGAATTCATATTGATAACTTCTCTAGGACTGTTGTTGGTGTGTACCTGGGCCTACAGTGTTTTTTAGAACATACAAAATTAAAGGTATACCACACAGCATACTAATAATCAAACATATTTAGAGTTTGGTCATATACAAGCGTTCTAGATCAAATAGAGCAGACACCTATCTTGTTTCTAGTCATGCTTATTTTAATATGAGGTACAACCAAATAAGTCTTCACAGAGAATTGAAAGTCAATGATGAATCTGCTGATATTACTGCCTTGCAAAAAACAAAAATCACATTCACATTCACTGCAGGAGATTACACAGACACACACACACACACACACATCAGTGATATATATATGTGTATATATATACATATATGTATATATACATATATGTATGTATATATACACATATATATACATATATATACATATATGTATATATATATATATCACATATCAGTGCTTAATCACAAAGATTAAGCACCATGATTGTCACATCACACATTTCTAAAATCAACCTTGCTCATTGAAAAATTATGAGATGAAGAATTTCAATACAGCTAGAAAAGCACTTCACCTTTTTATTTTTGTGGCGCTAGACATGGAACTCAGGGTCTTGTGCACGACAGTCATGTGCTACATAACAAAGCCACTGGCCAGATCTGCCAGTACAGTCCTTGCTCAGGAGAAAGTAGCTCAAACTGAGGGCTATACTTTGATTGATAACATTTCTAATGCCTTGAGGTTACTCAGAGTCTGGGGAATATTGCCCCTATCATGGCATTACTGTAAGCAGCCCTTTATAAGAGCCTGCATATGCTGTCTCTCAGTGTGGACATCCAAGTCTGCACGTTCAATAAAACCAGATGCAGAAACAATGTCTGAAAGTCAGAAATTTGCAATGCTGCCTGGTCTGTAACAGCACCAACATTGCTCTGCACAGAAGAGCACCACTTAGAAATAGTGGTCACAGTTGTCATGCATAGGACCCATATCATCACTTGTGGGGCCAGTGAGTCCTGCAGAATATCGCTGTACCTTAGGAGGATGAGAGCCTGACTGCTAATCTTTCTTACATCCTGTCATCCTGTTCCCTCACCTCCCCACTTCTCACTTCCCTTCACTTTCCTCTTATTCTGTGTTTCTCTTCATGGGAGAGGACAAGACCTGCCCTAGATCCAAGTGTGGTATTAAGATCAGAGAAATCAGTTTCAGGAGCATGCTTCACAGAGAAATAGGACTCGCAAATAATTTGTTTCGAGGACAGTGAGTAGTGATTTGCTCTACCAGGATCCCCTTCATCATGTATATGCAGACAGAGAGACACCTCCCAATTGAGAACACCAGGAGCATACAGCCCTGAAGTGAAAGATGACGATTCAAGGTATCCCAGGAGGCCTCTTTGATGTTCTGGTAGTCTTTTGCTGTCTAGAGCACTAGAAGCCCTCACGGCCAAGGGGGAGACCATCCTGAAGAAGCCTTGGACTCTCTCTGCTCACAAAGTCTCTCAAGATAGGTGGATGAGCTGGAAGGTGCTGTGGGAATCCACCATTGGCTGGGGCTTAAGGCTGAGGATCCATTTGTGCAGGTGCGGTGAGCATCGCCTGTACCATTGTGTCTCAGAACTTTGAAGTACTCTGTGCACCTCTCATTCTCTAACAGAAAGGCTGGGAGGAGGTCGCTGTGGACTTTTTGGTTGTTGCTTGAGATCTTTTGAAAGCCATGCAAGCTCCTGAAAATACTGAGGGTAGTTCAAAGGAGAGCATGTCCACACTGGGTCATCACGTGACCCTAGATGACACAGAGTCCTTATACTTAGGGCATGTCCAGGCACAAGACACGCACAAAGCTGGCAACATCCAGGTGACCGGAGGGCAATGCCGGGTCCAGTGCCCAGTGAAGATGCCTCGTCCCCAAGAGAAAACTCAGATCAGAAATTGGCAAACTCGAATCCTTTCTGAATGTCAACCTAGAAGTGGCTAAAGGTAGGTTTTCCCTGGGGATTGATGAAGATTAAAAGAACACAATTGGTTGCGGTAGGCAACCTCGAGTGGGGTGATCTGTGAGGAGCCAGGAGCCAGGATTACCAGTGCAGATGGAGCCAGTGATCGAGAACTGGGGTGGGCAGAAGGCCTCCCAAGGAAAGAAACATACTCTGCTGTGATAGAACAAGAGAAAAATCATACTGGTAGGAGAAGATGACAAAGTCAAGAAGTCCTAGGCAAAACCCATGTGTTTGAATCCAGAGACAAAGGGCACTGTGTTAGGCACTGAACTACAGGATGAAATTTTGCTCTACGTGTGGTTCCTTTGGCAGGAATGTGCCTAAAGCATAAATATTGACTGACTCTAAAATTATAGGTCCACAGGTTGCAAGAACCGTACTGGGGCCCACGGGTGTGATCACAAATACCTGCACTGCTACAGATGCAGTGAAGTTTAAACTTACGAACATCAGTGAACACTTCCGCACGTGGCACTGGGTGACAGTGATGGCTTCCTCAGAAAGACTGGATGTTCGTAGAGTCAGGGACCATGCAGGTCAGATGGTGCTTTCACCTCAAGGAACAGTGAAACTATCAATGGAAAAGGCAGACTTAAAATAGAATTGTTGGAGGAGCAGGGAAAGCAAGATGCTGTCCCTCGTGTTGCATCCTGTTGGAGTTGTAAAGTTTCTGCATAGAATATGAATGGTAGTTGCATGGAAATGGAAAGTATACATAAGATCAAATAATGCCTAGTGATAGGGGTCTAAAAGCTTCACTCTGGATGACAGAGAATGGCCTCAAGAGAGACACATTCTGAATGGGCGAGGAAGGTGCACATAGGACAGGTGTACCCACCAGGCAGCAGTGTGGAGCTAGAAAACCGAGACTCAGCAGGACATGACTCTTTATGTGTGTTCCTAGAGTGCTATGGGTTCTACTGTGATTGATCTGCTCTTACGCTAGCTCCACTTGAAACTCCAAGTTTTTCTGCCTCAATTACCTGTTTACTCACAGATGCCTATCTCAGAAAATGGATCCAAAAAAGATAATTCCGACAGCGTCAGCAGTGAAAAGTAACAATTCTGTTCACCAACAGCTAGAGCAGTGTCCTCTCTCACAACCTGTTATGTGCTCCAAGGCCTGCAGACTGTCCACCCTGACCCTGACCCTGACCATGTGGCTCCTCATCCTCCATAGTGCCAGGAATTTTGGGCATTTGCCTATTTCCCTCACTGTGATCATTGGAGCCCAC